>OX381717.1:59899675-60008287 GCA_947462335.1 Harmothoe impar
GATAAAATTAACACGGCCCTCAGATGCACTCTTCTTCCCCTCACAATTTTAATTTGCCCACATATTTCTTGCTTTCCATTCATCACCTTTTACTGCTCTTGGCCAATCACAGGTCGCATCTCCCATTCACTGCGACACTCACATGCCCAAAAGTTTGGACTTCCCAGAGGCTGCAAATTGCTGTTTTTCGGTGGATTAAAGGCCACAACAGTCGACTACTGTTGTCCCTTCAGTTCATGAGGTGAGGAGGGATGGTTTACTGGTCAGCTAGGGGTCTGACAAGCCCCAAATTCTTCTGAAATTTTGATTTTCGAATATCGGCGAGTCGCCGCAAAGCGTCACGTACTCTATATAGAGCTTAGAGAAGGCCAGAAATGAAGAGCAGACGAAATTCTGATTGAAATCGATTATTTACATGTCAAAATCGGACAAGATTTCATTTTACTTGTATTTTTCTGACAGCTAAAAGTGTGTATTGGGGTGTTTATTTTCGGTTTGCTTAGCTGTCACTATAGTGACAGACCCACCCACCTACAGAGGGAGTCTACCATACAATGCCATGTGACTAGGGAGTGGTCATTTTTAAATAACTGGGTGTGGAGAAAAATAAATTGACCCCCCTTGGAAGGGGGGTGGAAAAAAATGTTGCTAAAAAATAAGAAATCCCGCAATGGATTCAACAATGTTGCCTACTACCTGTGTATACATTAAATTTCATGTTGTTGAGAGCCAAAAATGTGTAGATCTATTGGGGTGTTCTACCTTTGCTTAGGGAGTGTTCATTTATTAATTAGGCCCTACAGGGGTGGGTGAGATTTCGCGCGGAGGGATGACATTTTTTTATGCCCCCCCCCTCGAGAGCGAGTGGAATGTTTTGCCCCCCCCCCTCGCCGAAAGCGCCAAAAATCTTTCGCCCACCCTCCTTTGAACTATATTAACGCGCTGGCTTTAATAAATGCCAAAAAAGGGGCTACATTTTTTACACCCCCCACTAAAGAGTGGTCAGAAATTTTTGCGCCCCCCCCCCAACCCACCACCCCCCCCTGTAACTAATAAATGAACACTAAGTTTAACTATCACTGTAGCGACAGACCCACCCACCCACTCTCACCTACAGAGGAAAGCTACAGACTTGTGTGTTGCAGTGGTTATTTTGGTTTTTCAGTTGTCACTAAAGCAACTGACAGACCCACACAGGCCCATTGACCTTAACAGAAACACAGAAACCGCTGGTGGCCGAAACTAAAGTAGCACTGTATAGAAATAAAGGTTTCTCTATGGACTGACATTTTACAATGGATAGATGTACACTATTACAGTCCCTCCCCCTCCCCTGCTGTCAGAATAGCATCATGGCCTGACAGGTTTCATTCCCTCCCGATGGGTCGGTATGCTTCACCAACACAGCGCTGGCAGGTTAGCTACCACAGCTGCATTGGTGCGTCGTGCTGACAAAGGAACATGGAGCCTTGGTGCCTTACAAACACTGCAGCTTAACTCTACAACAACAACATACCATACATCCATGATTCTATTTACTCAGTTCACTTTTATTCTGCCCTCAACATTAGATTCCACCATCCTCCGATGTGTGCCACGTGACGTCACCGTCCGGTGCTGGGAGTCGTTGATGGCCTAACACGTACCGCAGTCCCCATCCAAGGTAAGCAACTCAGCTCAAAGTCTTCACCCAGTAAGCCTCCCTACCTGTGCCCTAAATGAGTTGACATGTCTAACCAGAGAATTGTATTGGTTTTTGAATTTGTGTTTTCCTTATTATAGAAACTTTTGATTCGTCTATCTAAAGGTGTAACCCTTTGTTCTTTCATACAGGGCACTTTGTCTCTCTGTGTCATCGGTTGCCAGGTTCCACTATCAAGCTGACTTGTGACGCAGCAACACCAGTAGAGATTCTGTCTGGTAAGTGTATGCTTTAATGAAACCACTTGTATAAGTATGAGACTGAAAGTGCACAGTAGAGGCAACATCACACCGTCCCACCCCAAAACAGCATGTGCACAGAATTAAGACTAGAGAAAATGCAAAATTAAAATGAAACAATGAATATTAAATGAGTTAGAAATCATTAGGTGTTTTCTTGGACCCCGATGCGACTACCGGCCCTGCTAGCAGGTTCAAGTACTATGTGTGCCTGGTGCCAAGGCTGTTCACCAAACTATTGGGGACACCTTGGGCATCCTGGCAGTTTTTACAGCTTTAAAATCCAACCATTTTTGACAGAGCTAGAAATTATTTGCCCTTTTTCTGGCCTACAACTAGTGACTACGGGTGCCGCTAGTGGGTTTACTATGGGTGCCAGGTGCCAAGGGTGTTGACCAAACTGTTGGGGATGCCCTGGCAGTTTTTACTATTTGAAATCTGACCATTTTTGGCTGAACCAGAAATTATTTTGAAATATTCAAACACCATGCTGGGACTACAGGGTTGACACACAACTTAAAGGTTTGGCATGATGCATGAATGCAGCCATGGCAAGTAGGCTGAAACACCAGAGAAGCCTTGTCTATGTAAACTAACATTATTCACATTCTGAATATAAACTAAGAGCAGTTTCATGATTGATATTTTCCCTGTACTGTTTGGTATATATTATACGTTAGTATAATATAATTTTAACGCCCGGAGAATTCTAAGTTAATCATAAATAAAAGAAATTTAATTTTCACTTAGTTTCCCAAAAATGTGCGTTCCAGCGTAGGGGAAAAAAACTAGTCTAAGAGCAGTTTCATGTTACAGGGCATCAAGGCGGCAGTGGTGGTGGTGGAGAGTCAGGAGCGTATCCACTGCAGTAACCCGATAGTGCCGCTGCAGTACCAGCCCGGGCAGACTGCAGACAGCTTGGGACTCACCTGCAAGGAGACCTACACCATTGACATCCCCCAGGACATCACCGCCTGGAAAGGAGTGAAACCTCACTTTGTCTTGTCTCTGGTGACTTCCATCAACATATTGACATATAACACACACACAGTATACAAGTAGCTGAAGTTTTTTTCCCCGACATTTGATTTGTTCTGGTCCAATTAGATGGTCTAGACATTCTGTTTGGTGTGGACTTACATTGCTATCAGGGTTAATAGGTGGACATTTACTAAGAAATGCAAATAAACAAAATAAACAAGAGTTTTGTTTTTATATCTTTTATTCATCTTGAATAAAAAATGGGCATGCTCATCAAGTTAATGTTGGTTTAGATATCTACACAATCATCACCCCTGGTTTGGGCCTAGCCTGCCTCATTACATAGCAATCATACAGTGCTGATATTTACTAGTTTTAACATCATTCTGTAGATATCATGTTGATGATACATCTAGCTTTAACAAATTCGTTATAAATGGTTAAGTGAGGTTAAGTTGCTACTTCAAATGACCGGTAGGCCCATATACAATTTTTGGTGTGTGAAAACAAATATCTGTCACATTTATCAATTTGGTTTATCTTTAAATATGTATAAAAGAACATTGGACATAAATTATTGAGTATTTAAATAAGCTGTATGGTACGCCTGGATTATAGTACAGCAGTGAATCCACATGCAAACACTGAAACAGGTTTGTTAGCCTGCCAGTTATAACATATGATCTATTCCACTGGGGTAAATCTCATTCAACATCACTAGTACTTCTTTTTATTGGAACTTGAGAGGTGAAAATTGACATGATTGACTACGTTCCTAGAATGATGCTCACAAAGTATTACAAAATGCCCAAGCTGTAGATGCCATTTGTTTATAGATATGTTCACCACACTCAAAAAAGCTTCATTAAAAAATATAACAGAATTTTTACTGACACTCTTTTACGACAGAGAATCGTTTCAAATTATAACAAAAATAAATCTTCTTTTCTTCAGAATGTTAAAGGCTTCTGACTGAATAAGTGACAAGTACAAACTGGTGTAAGGCAAAGTGGTTGTCAGGGGGACGCTCATCGCCAATTTTCACTAATGACAATAAAAAGTTCAATTATAATGTACAATGATTGTTGTTAAATGAAACATAACCATATAGGGTACATCAGTGCTTCAAGTGATCTCTATTGTTGACGTTGTCACATAGTCTTATATTCAAGTACAGCAGTGAAACCTTCAGAAATGTATAAAATATGTACAGCGTGAGATGCACACAAGGACGGTTGAGATATCATTGCTGCCCTTAAAGGGTCAAAGAAGTACTCTGTGAGAGGATATCAGCAGTAGGGATGATGACAATTTTAACAGAACAGAGAACTTTCTGTATACAGTAATAAAGCTGCAGGCAGAACATTGAAACATACATTAATGTAGATATAACAGTGAATAGGGTACAAGATCAGCCATGCTTCCTATACAACACTAGGCTTTCTAGAATATGGCTTCACATGCAACTGAGCAACAGATCACAGAAGTGTTACAGTTATACTTTGTAATAATAACTGAGTGTTACATTACAACTCTATTACAGCTGCAGAATGTAAGATTCAGGTGTAATTGACATTTTATTCATGAAATGCTTGTGTGATGAAATGACGGTGGGCACTGCTTTCTCTCAGTGCCAAGCAAGTAACTATAGCAACATGATTTATGGTAACACATGATACCTACTGTACACTAAAGAGGTCATTCATCATCAGTACACTAATGTGAAACAGATAAAACCAACATGATATTTCTGACTCACTTAACTAAAGGTACACCGGTGGTTGACACACCAACACATAGCTCGCTATGCATCATGACACAAACCTCCATGTTAGTACAGGGTACATTCTGAGTACAGTCTGAGTACAGTGGAACCTGCCATCTTCAGACCGGGGCATCGTGTGCTGACAATACGAGCGTCTACTTCTTCACCTGACCAGCAGCAGCAGCAGGAGGTCCATACGGTGAGTACTGCAACACACACAAACAACATGGGTCAAGTCTATGTCTAAACTTGATGAGAACTGCTGCTTGTATGGACCACAAACATGACAGTCAAGGTTCAGATATCACTTTATATCCAGGTGTTTTCTGCTTTAGTAGGTACTGAGAAAGATTTTTGGTAGTGATTGCCATCAAATCTTTCAGACTGGTAAAATGGCACTATAGCCAGAGGCAGATGTCCTGTAGAAACTGTGACTTGCAAGCAAGTCAGAACCCCAGTTAGGCTTTTTCCAAAGTCTAGGTGCAGCCTATACATTGTTTTTTTAGCTGGTGTAGTACAGCACTAAAGTCACCATAATCAGACCCCTTGTGCAGCTCATGGAATGGTCCCAAAGTCTAGGTGTGGCTTATACAAAAGTTTACGAGAATCTAGGGTAATGATGATATCTGCCTAATGCTACTTACCACGACCTGCACCCCAAACTGGGCGTCCACCTCTGTGCCGGTAGCTACAGCTGCCTTGAGGCTGCCGTCACGTAGAACCCCCACGTGCTGCTTGCTGGTTGTCACCGACTCCAGACACACAAAGTTAGACACTTGGTGCAGCCGGAACCGCGTCTCAGGGCTGGTGCACGACGGGTCGGGCTGCAAACCACAACCACATCCCTTAGATTACACCCATGTATTGCTTCTTGTTTTAATATCAGACCACATAAACACATGTCTAATTCCCAGAATGAATACTATTTTTATTTCAATAATATACCAGATTCATACATGTCTTATGTGAAATTCCTACTATTACTGGTACTTAGTTTAGCAGCACAATGGGTGAGACTGGCAGCCACAGGGCAATGTTAAGGCATGCTAAATGCTATTTTGTTGGTATCTGGTATAGATTAGACAATACTCACTAAGTACTGGGAAAAGGATCAAGATGTGCTCTATACTGATATGACAATGGAAAAATCACAAATTAGCTTCATGGTATTTCTCTTTTTGCAAAGTTTCTGTTATATTCAAATCAAGAACTTACAAATTGCATGACGACGGTGGCACCGTTGTAGATAGCCAAGTAGTTATTCTGGTTGTGAAGCCGCACAATGTTCTTGCCTTCATTCAGCACCGTCCAGTGAGCTGTAAATATGTACCCATATAAACAAGCTGTTAAAAGCAATCGTTAACTGGTATCTATATACGAGTCAATACCCTCCAGCAACATTAGAGGAACTTCTTTGCGCAAATCTCCGTACCCCTTCAGCAACAGTCAGAGTTGTGTCAGGACAGGTACTCAGCCCTATAAATAGGGGCAGTGAGGGTTTAATCACTATCATTTCTTTAGAAACCTGAGGACACATTAAAATGAATGGGGCAACAGAGAAGGGATTGCAAGAGTTGACTGCAACAGGAAAATCTTACCATGGAAGCATTGGTTGTCGATGGGTCCGATACCATCCACCACCAGCTGCCCGGTGGGGGCCATCACGATCTGCATGGCCTTGCCGCTAGACCGGGACACCAGCTGTACGACATTACCCGTACGTAGGTTGTCCTACAAAGGTTAATAGTGGTATATCATGTACTGCGCATACACCTGTACATTTTACATGTAGCTACATTGATTTAGTTAAAGTGACAAGCCTATTTAATGATGCAAATTTTGTGAAAATTATAAGTATATGAATGACAGTTCTTTTGCAATATATGCCAAATAATAGGTTAAGGAATATTTGAGCAGTTTAGATAATAATACCCATTTTTATTACTCTTCTCATTAAAGAATTGTTATAATCATTTTAACTACACCTTAGAATATATAATTTCTCAATGGAAGACAGCCATATTAAGTTGATGAGGACTTTAAAAAAAACACTCATGAATTACATGAGATGGAATGAGCAAAGATATGTCATAACAAAGTTAGTACAGAAAGTGAGAGACCCAACTTACCTCTATATTCATTAAATGAAATACTACACCACTATGATAATTACCATGTACCAGGTCATAAGAAAACCTGGAATATGAATCCTCTCCACCAAAGCCCCCACAGCCAGGGTCTCAATGTTTTCCATGGAGGGCCTATCAGTTGGATACTGCTTGGACAGAGGACCCATGTTTCAGAACACCTTGACACCTACCATGCTAATGTAACTCTTTATGAGCAGCAGATGTTGGTATGATACATGAATGCTGCACCAGTGTTGGTGCATCATGCTGATTCTACAGGGTAGGTTCACTCATGAAAGGTCAGCATGGTACACCATCATATATAAGCCAAAACACATGACAGTAAAGTTACAGTACCTTAAGTAAAGAGTTCCACGCGAGTTAATGTGCTATAACAAAACAAGTGCACTTACTTACTACTGCAACACACTTAACTAACTGCAACAAGCACATATATAGCTTGGTGAACAGTAGTCCACATATGGAGAGAAAGGGGGATTATTGTTGTCTGTGTTACTGTCAAACTTGTATGGAAAATGTCCTTAGTGATTACGTTATATGGACTTCTTGTAGACCTGTCACATGACACTTAATGGTTTGCTTCAGTAGTTCAATTGTCAGGTCAGGCCAATTAAGCCAATTCACTGTGAGCTGACACTGGTAAAAGGTAAAGGGTCACTGTCAAGTATCACAGTGTCAAAGCACCGTCAAATATAATGTATACTGTCAATGGTAGCTGCTAATAATCAATATTGCTAGATGTCAATTCTAATTTCTGTCAACTTCTTTACCAGTGTCCACTGTTTGTTGTCAGTTGTATCTGTACACTGTGTGTTAGTCTCACACCGGTCACTCACGACTCACCAGCATTGCCCCATGTACTACTCCTCCCGATAACTCCTTATCTATGTTGGTAGACACCTGGTCAATCACATTCTTGACTGAGTTGGTCACCCCACTCTTAATAGAACTGAAAAGGCCGGCCTGTCAAGCAACACAACAAATAGACTACTTAAAGGATGGGAAGGGTAGTTATTAACACTGTATGTCTGTATCTGTAAGGAGGGCTTGTCATCCAGGCTGCTCATGGGAAGGGGTTAAACTACAGGTGCCTGCATGCAGACATGGAACAGGCAGTCAGTCCAGACACATGCAGGTGAAAGACAACTCTACAAAGTAAAATAAAATAGGATAATTCTGTATCAGTGATGTAAAGAATAAAGTCAACAGTAATACAGTGAACTCCCACAAGAATTAACTCTGATGCAACCAGTATGCACATGCCAATTCTTTAACCCTTTTAAGGATGCATGTCGCTAAAAGATGACATTTGTCATCATGATGCACCAATGCAGCCCCGGTGACTCAGGGGGTCAGCATGATACACCAATGCAGCACAGGCGAGTTACTCGCCAGGGCATTCATGCATCATGACGACCAAGGGCATAACACATTAACGTATCATGCCATCCTTAAAGGGCTAAAAGTTTACCCCTTTCAAATGTTCATCAATACGTTGAAACAGAGACTTCTCTCATAGTATGTGTGAGTATCGGTTTGCAAGGGTTCATTGTAAGTTAATGAGTGTTTAGCATACAGGAACAGTACATGAATGAATGCACTAGCCTAATAGAGGGGGAACATCATACGTATTGCTCCTTAATGGCAGATAGAATCTACTTACAAAGATATCATCGCCAAAAAATATTTCATTACATGTCCGGTCAAAAGTAGAGACCGCACTGTTGAGTTTACTTGTTGCCTTATCAACTACTCCAGTCACTCCAAACTATCCAGGCAGCAGGAGATAAGAGGGGAGGAAAGTGTTAACTGATGATGACACATTGAGGACATTACTGACAGGCAACTGTAAGACGACAGAAGGTGCACAGCAAGACCCTGAGCCTGAAACACAAGTATTATTTACCACAATTAGAAGGGTGGGCAGAGGGTTAGGGGTTGATGTTGAGGGTCAGTAGAAAATAGCGTTTCCAGCTGAAGGGATCAGAATCAGGACATGCCGGCAGGACTATAGATGCAGATTACAGCGTAGCCTGGCACAAACAGTGATGTTTGCTATGTTGACTGCCATTGAAGTATCAAGATGCAACTCAGCAGACTGCAATTAAAGAGAAACTGGATCAAAAGCCACTAGTGAGCGAATATCCTTGACTAACCTTGGGCCTAAACTGCTCTCTAACAAGGCCTTTGCTGGTCCCAACTCCGGGATTCTCTAAAGTAAATACTTACCACTTTACAAATCACTGCAGCTAATACTGAAGGCCCTTGTAGAGTTGACCTTCACTTACCAACACAGGCGATTTCCAGTTTTCGTCGACAGCCTTAGAGATATCCCTGCCAGCCTGGTCTACCGCCTTGGAAATACCTCGGCCCAGCTTGTCTAAAGACTTAAACTACAACCAACACAGCCCCAGAAACATATATATTAAAGGTCACAAGGGTACAGTATGAAAAAGAACATAACAAAATCATCAAATGAAACAAATATAATTTTTATCTCTTTAATCAAAGTTAGATTTACATAATTAACATTTTCTATAGATATCCTGAAAAAGGCCTTTGATATTGCAGAGCTATGAGACACAATATCCAATACCCAGAATTACACTAGTGACATTGTTCCCTGTAGTATACTTATGTTGGTCTAAACAAATTTGTGTTCCAATAAGGGTTAACAGGCCCATTCATATGGTATAAATATGTACTTACCATGACTGTTTATGTTGGTGTTGGTTTTGTCAAGATTCTGAGATGAAGAAAATAATTTAATTTAGAAAACTCATTTGGTGGGCAACAACGTTAACTGTTTGGTTTATTGTGTATTGAAAAGCACATGCACTTAATTTGTTATTTACAAATTTTGGTTTACTCAATTTCATATGATAAAAGTAGGAAATTGTTCAGCATGTAATCAATATTTTTTTAATTTTGTGTGTAGATCTATATAAGACCTGGCATGTGAATGAACGATTTGCATCCAAAAGATTTAGTTTTAAGAACATTCCTTTCAAATGTCAACGGGTGCATTACCGCTGACCCTGCCAATAAATTTCCAGCAAAAAGCTAATTTGGACGGTAAATCAATGGTACGAACAATGACTCGTGATTTTCCTTCCATTCAAAAATGCCTGTCAGAAGTGATGCTTTTTGGGAATATAGTGGTTAATGCAGCAGATTGATTTGTTCTTAAACCCGCAGGTCTCGGTACCCCTCCACCGACAGTCAGGGCGCAGTTGGGACAGGTACTCAGCCCTATTTATAGGGGAGCTGGGGCTATAAGTTGGATCTATTGGGATTGTTCCCAACTTGACCTGTTGTATTCTCTGGATATAGAAGTTGTCTTTATTGCGGAATATAGTGCAAGGTCATCCCAATATAATTCATGGTCTATGGATTTATTTTCCAAAAATATTTCTGTAAATTTATTTCTAGTTTCGTAAGAAAATTAATTTGACTCCTTCTTTTGTGAATTTCAAATTGAATGTGAGGTAACAAATTATTGGCAAATACAAATCTATAGACCATTATTTCCTTGTACTGGTATTTATTTTTCAATAGATGTTAGAAAAGCTGGTGATTAGTGAAAATGGAGAAATAATAAAGTGATTCGCTGAAGAAACTGAGATCAAGGCACTAATAGTGAACAATCGTTAATGTGTTTTTATTTCTGTACCTGGGGTTGCCCCTCACAAACTAAGCGCCATACACACGATACGGTTGCAGAATGTAGAATGGACTCCAAATCGAGTAGAGTACCACTTCAAGTCCAGTCAATGTACTTAGAACAGAACCCAACTCGGTGGGTTGGTGCCATGCTATGTAGGGATGTAGTCTTTGTTACCACTAAACCAGGCGTGGTAGTGCTGAGGATAGGACACCAGGTTTGGTAGTGCTGGAGACACAACATGACAGTATGGTAACATTAAATGGGTGTGTGACACCTTGATCCTTTCAGTATCTTGTCCATATAGCCACTGCCAGGTGCGGGCAGCAGTGTCCACCAATGACAGGTGTTTGTACCACAGTTGATAATGGAATCAGTGTTTGTTGATACACTTTGTAACACCTCAGTTTGACTGGCAAAAGTCATGTTTTATACCAACATTGCCTCAAAATTGAGGAAAGAAATGCAAACTGATTTCTAAATTGTTAAATGTTAACTACTTAACTACCCCCAGAAAGGATATTTTCTATACATAAGCTAGTTCTGAGGATGCATAATGTAGATATTGATGAAACCTGACATCACATACATATTATGTTTCAATGAGCCAAATGTCTATCTAAACATGATGTTCCTGTATACAAACTGTAAAATCAGGACTATCCCAGATGAATGTTGGTATTACATTGTATCTTCAGACACAATTACTTCTAAGCTGGAACAGACGCCAAATCTATAAATCAGTGCTGCAATCATGATGTTAATGATCATATATCTGCATGCAGCATCCTACAGCCATTACTCTCAATACATATATCTAGATCTATCATAGAAGTATTTCAGAAATTGAACATTAGATGCCAAGGTATACATGTGCTATCATTTCTTGTCACCTGATTTTAATAAGCCGTACATTGGAAGCAAACTGTCAGAAATACTGCACACAACAGGAGGGTTTCATTTTATGACAGCAATTTGCCTTGTTTGCCCAGTCTTTCTTCTCTTATTTATTTGCTCTTCTTGCTTGTGTGTAGAACCATCTATTTGTAACTAATCTAGTTGTTTTTAACCTTTAGAACAGTTATTAGTACTGACCATTTCTAGGCTCTGTGCTTGACACTTTAAAGACGTCATGGTGCACCATACCATTCTTCATCATGATGCATGACTGCATCCCTGACCAACAACTGACCAAAGCTGCATATATGCATCATGCTGACCCTATGGAGTTGATACACTCTCAGAGGGTTGGCATCATACACCAATGCAGCACTGGCGAGTTACTCGCCGGGGCTGCATTGGTGCATCATGCCGACAAATGTGATCTTTTAGCGACATTTGTCCATAAAGGTTTAAATGCTGTGATGTAATCGTAGAACCTTGGTATGATGACACAGCTAGGTCATCAACTGAAAAAAAACAAGGTACAGTTACACTATGTACATCATTCAGCAGCACTCTTTACTCCCAGCTATAAGCTGACCCTGTGTGGATCTATAAATCTACATCTTCCCCTCAACTTTGGCCTCCTAACACTTGGTTCCAGAGTTGTATCTTACAGTGGAACGGAACTCTTGCCTTTCCAGCAGTGTGATGAGCCGGTCTCCCAGCCTCCCTGTGTCCTCGTATATCTCATAAGTAATGTCCAGACCAGCCAGCTCACGGTCCCTTGTCTTCTGCCATACCTTCGCTTTGGGATTAGCCTTGGGCTCGTACGCGATATAAGCGGCCACAGATTGGCCGAGTGGGTTCTTGATGAGGGTGACCCCACAGCATGGCCTGTACTGCAGACTGAGCATGTACGCTGTCACCTCAGGTTTCAGATCAGTGAGGTGCACGTACTCATAATCACACTTCTGTAGTAATTTTGGCTTCTGACTTCCACTTGGCTCCTCATCCATGGGCACATCTGCTGCAGTGGCTTGCAGGTCGGTGGCATTCTCCTCTGGACGACCTTTTTGTGATGATGCCCCATCCTGAGTTGTCTGTGAAAACACTTGGTTCTTAATGAGTTCCTTTTCACCCAATGTCAAGAGTCTGTCTCCTGTTCCTATTGATGACTGCGAGATGATTATATCGGACCTACAAGCTTCTCCTAAGATGTGCCTCATGGTCTGTTCATCCAAATCACATGACCCACAGTATTGTGCCTTTACAGCCCGGCGTGCTCCTTCATCAGCAAATTGCACATAAGCATCTTTTTTCATCCCTGCAGCTTGCTGAAACATCGTAACACCAGGAAGAGGGCCACGCACTCCACCGAACCAGGACCAAACCTTACAGGCTGAGACATTTGGACTTAAATTTGGTATCTTAAGGAAGAACTTTGTTTCCAGCTTTGTCTGGATTGTGTCCCTTCTAGAAGTGCTGTCATCCTCCTCATCACTGCTTTTTCCAGCTGAGTCTTTCTCTGCTAAGTCCGTGGCATATGTGGTTCTCTTTGGAATCCCTTGTGGATAGGCTTCCTTGATGATCAGTTCCCGTTCTTCTACAGTCAGTGGTCTGTCCACTCCCAAAGCCGATGCCTGAAGGATATCTTTTGAACTGCACAGGGCATGGTCAGCTAGAATGCAGATCACTTCATGCTCAGGGATAACTTTTGAACCTTGGTGATGTGACAATGCCGCATCGCATGCTGCTGCATCAGTGAATTCAACATAAGCTTGTCCAAGCAGATTGCCGACCTTTGGGACTACAGTAACACGCGGGACTGCAGGGGGGACCGAGGCCTCACGTCCACCAAACCATGACCAGACCTTACCAGGTTTGATACGCAGAGTTAAACCTGGTATCTGAAGGAAGAACTTTGTCTCTGCACCTCCAACACATAGAGCTGGCTCTGTGTCAGCCATTGCCTTTGGTTTTGTGACATTTTCCTGGTCTGCGCTTTTCTCTGGTTTTGACACAGGATTGTTGCTTGACTCCTTTTCATCATTGACATCTACTTGCATTTGTACAGTTTCTTTACTGTCCATATTTCCTCCTATTTCATATGCAGTACTTGCTGCATTTCCTGCCTTGTTACTATCAGATGGCTGACTTTCCTTTGCATCTACTTGCTTGTCTACTGTGTCTTTCCTCTCTATATATCCACTGATCATGTTAACTTCTTTCTCCTTGTCTGTGTGTTTCTCTGTGCTTGTCAGTGGTGTGTGCTCAGCAGTCTTGCCTTCCTCTTCCTCTTTGGCATTGGTTTGTTTCTTCACCCTGGGGAATTTTTCCTTTAGTGCATACCGCTCCATTTTGGACATGATACGATCCCCTATTGCGTTTGAAGTTATTATACTCTGATCAAGAGGACCAGTGGGAGGACACCAGGCAAACAGTTTCTGCATCTCAGCTTCAGAAATGACCTCAGAGAACTGATGTTTCACCTTTGCTGCTTTGCACTTCATTTCGTCCCGAAACATCACAAAGCCAGTTCTGGTTCTACTATCGTCCATTACAGTGACAGCCTGGGCAGGGCCACTTTGACCTCCAAACCACCCTGTCCACAACTTGGAGGAGGATAGTTTGCTGCCTATGTCGTTAATTTTCAAAACATAAACAGAGGATTTGGCTTTGAGATCCACTTGATATTCCTCCTTTGTCTCGAGTTCTTCTGAACACTCAACTATTCTCATATTCTTGTCAGCGACCTCATTGAACACTTCCTTTTGAGTCATGATCCTGGACTGTCTGTATTTAAGCATTTCTTCTTTACACCGGTTTTGATCGCTGAAAGCAGCGTATGCAATTTTTGTTTTGGGCGCATCTTTATCGTAATACTTTGTCAAAGTGACATGGGTGCAGGGTCCAGACGTGGCACCAAACCAATGCCACACTTCTCGGGCATTGATGTCAGGGGGCAGGCAATCCATGCGCAGGTAGCAGGGTTGACACTCACCATCTGTGTTTTCTCCTGAGTCTGGGATTTTAAGTTGCTGATTGGCTTCTGTCGATGTAATGTCAAAGAGACTTCTGGAGATCTCATTGAGAATTGGCTGCTCAGATTCCCTCTCCTTTTCACTCTTGTTGGCAGCATAGGTCGGCGATGATTTCAAGAGGAAGTCCTGTGCAAACAAGGCTCTCTCATCATCAGAGAGTTCTACATCTGGTCCATTCTCTTGAGTTTTGTACATTTTGAATGCTGCTGAGGCATTAGCAAACCTCTCGTATACAGCCCTGTCCGTCCAGTCACTAGCCCCTTTGATGCGAGAGATTCCAGAATTTCTGTAATAATAGTTTTCATATGCCACATATGCTTCGCTTGGAGCTCCCACTTCTATTTTCTCCAAAAACAGGACCCCTACACTGTGTCCGCTGGACCCTCCATGGAACTTTCTCCAGATGCTCGTGGGAGTTGCAGTATCTGCTACGAACCTCAAGGACGTGAAGTAGAGAGCCTGCTTGATGTTCCCTGAATACGGAGATGACACAGCCTCTGCTCTTTTCACAAGTTCATCTGTCGACTCGATGACTGCCATACCTGGGGTGGCCATGTCAGCCGCTGCTTCCCTCTCGGTCAAGGTCTCGGACCGACTGTACTTGTACCTTTCTGCTTCAAGGCTGTTACGATTTTTGAAAGCCACGTATGCAATTTTTGTTTTGGGTGCATCCTTACCATAGAACATTGTTAGAGTGACATGTAGGCAGGGTCCTGATGCCCCACCAAACCACTCCCACACGTCACGGGGATTGAGGCTTGGGGGCAGGCAGTCCAAACGCAGGTAGCAGAGTTCTGGTACACAGGGCTCAGATGGAACAGTTACTTGCTGAGCTACTTCGGTGGATGTAAGGCCAAAGAGGCGTTTGGAGATTTCATTGAGACTTGGCTGCTCAGCCTCCCTCTGCTTATCAGTCATGTGTGTTCCTTTCAGCCTGAATGTTCTTGACAGAAATTGCTGTCCAAGTAGGGCTAGCTCATCATCAGAGAATTCTACATCTTCTCCAGTTGGAGTAGTTTTGTACATTTTACATTCATCCGGTGACATATCAGCAAACTTTGAATATACCTGCCTGTCCAGCCAATCTCTTGCCCCTACATGAAGGGGGATAGCAGAATTCCGGTCATAATAGTTTTCATATGCCACAAATGCTTCCTTGGCAGGAGCAGTTCCTTTCTTGTCTATCAACAGGACCCCTACACTACGTCCACTAGAGCCTCCAAACTGTGCCCACACACTCCCAGCTGATGCATCTTCTGGTAACCTCTTTATTGATATGAAATAGAGAGCCTGCTTGATGCTGCCTGAATACGGGGAGCAGACTCTTTTTACGAGATATAGAGGTGTTTGACCACCAGGTGCCTTAGTTTTCACTGGCGCTTTGGAGGTTGCCGGCTTCTGAGCAGATTTTGCAGATTGTAGGGGGGCAGATCCGGGGTAATTTAGATCTTGAGCATCAAAATCTGATTCAGAAATTTCTTCAATTAAAATTTCTCTCTCCTTGAGCAGACGTTTGTTATTTTTGTAGCAGTCTTGAACATCTTCAAGCTGGACAAACTCAATGTAGACAGTGAATGTGTCTTGATCGTCGTTCTTCTTCATTTTCAGCCCACCTGGACCAATTTGAAAGCCGGCAAAAAACTGCCTGATTTCTGCAGCTGTCACAGACTGATCCACATTTGACACTTTGACAAAGCCATGATTGCTATCTCTCATGTCTCCAGGTGTTTTCCTCCAGGCGTTTTCCCCCTGAATCTTTTTAATTTTATTTAGTTTCTTTCTCTGATTTTTCGAGAGCATTCCTGGTGGCATTTCAGTATTCATGCCTGGTGGCATTCCGGTATTCATTCCCGGTGGCATTCCGGTATTCATGCCTGGTGGCTGTTGGTTGGCACTGGGTCCAGGGAATCTTGGACCGCTCACATTGTATCCTGCAGAGCGTATCTGCATTTTGTTTGGTCTAGTCCACTTGTATTGAGTCCCTGGTCTAGGGTGCCTTGCACCTCGCTGGTTGTATCCTTCATTGTGACCACCGTACCATTGGTCACCATAGTAAGGAGGTGGTTCAGGGTAGTTGCCTACATCATTGTGATACTGACCACCCTGACCACCAAATGGTGGTGGTGGCCGAGCCCTGTGGAACATCTGTGGGCCTTGTCCTTGACTGTGGTATCTGGGTCCAGTGGGATAACCTTGGTATGCTGGTGGGTGGTGTGGTCCCTGGTACGGGGGTCTTGACTGTCCTGCTTGCATCTGAGACTGATGTCTCAACCACTCATTTCCAGAACCGGCCGTTGGAGTTTCTCCAACATTGCCCTGACCTACGATACCTTGTTTTAGCCTCTGAATCTTCTCACTATGTCTCCTCAGTTGATCAATCATTTCTTGAGTAAGTTTCTCTTCCTTTTCGAGTTCCATCTGTAGGTTTTCTGCACCTCCTTCAGCATTAAAGGTAGTGGCACTGTTGTAGTAGCTTCCCTCGTCTGGTTGGTAGCTGTCATGTCGCATCCTCTTGGGTTCCCCCCCAGCATACACACCGCTGTGGCTGTACCCAGGTTCCTGTAGTGGTGCTGCATCCAGTTGGCGTTTCTGCCAGGAAGGTTCGTTTGAGGGTGAGGGAAACTCCATTGGTGAGGTGTACTCTTGTGGTGCAGCCGTTTCCCAGGATGTGGGTGGTTCTCTGCTCTGTGATGGTTGTTGGCTCTGCGTTATTTCTGCTACTAGCTCATGCTTCATGTTGTCGATTATCTTCTCGATATCATCACTGTTGACAAGATTCAGCAAAATCTGCCTCCCCATGAGGTAGCTTTTGTCGTATGCTGTTGCACTGAGGAGGTCTTCATTGTTGGAGAAGGTGACGAAGGCTTCACCATTAAATCCCCCAACTATTTGTATACCTCCGTCAGGGATAGCTAAATTGCTGAAGAAACGCTTGATTTCTGCGGCCCCTGCCTCAGGGGGCAAGTTCTGTAGGTGTAGGTGAACTGTCGCCATGGTGATTCTTCAGCTCTTGACCAGTCTGTGACAAAGGGAAAGGAGATGACCGTCATATTCTGAGGAGTTTTATTCAACAAATTTGACTTTTACAAAGCCATGGTTCAAGCTCATTGCACTGAACTGTGGCACTAAATATAACAAAAGAAATCTAAGTTTCATATGTTCTATTAGCACATCTTTTCAACATACAAATTACACATACAGTACTTTATATTTAGACTTAGACTCAAATGGACAGAATATGGCCAAATGGCTCATCTAAATATAAATCTTGTTGGTGCTACTTCTCCGTAAGTGCCAACCTTCCCTCAGTTCCTGTATGTGTAGATGAGGTCTAGCTTGGCTCATACTGCACCCTTGAGTATAAATCATAATTACCATATTACCATATTATAAAAAAATTTAATGGCGTTATTAGTACCTAAGAGTTTAAATGTTTAAATCGTGAAGTTTGACCCT
Organism: Harmothoe impar; assembly: GCA_947462335.1. Lineage (NCBI taxonomy): Eukaryota > Metazoa > Annelida > Polychaeta > Phyllodocida > Polynoidae > Harmothoe > Harmothoe impar. Next base: position 59,917,559 of record OX381717.1, read on the forward strand.
TTGCTCTAGTCCGAAAATGCCTCAAAAAGGGAGGGGGCGTTTATTAGGGGGAGGGCGCTTTTTGCGTCGAATATGGTAAGCGTAATTATAACACATGGCACTAAATAAATACACAGAGTCTTATTGAGGTATGTTGGGTTAATTGTAGTCTACTTATCAGCCTGAATATGGGATATGTACGCTAATTATGTTAATTAGGGTATGTATATATAAAAGTTTCCATCATTAAATACCATATTCAACGTAATGAGCATCCCCCACCTTTTTAAGGTATTTTCACACTAGAACTCTCACGTACTAAAACGCCATAAAACTAATTTTAATTGCGCTGAAATCTGTATATCTTTAAACTGATTCTGATTAACAGAAGGATTATTGATCATCCTTAATTATACTAAATTACTGTGAAGTAAGGAGGTTGATGGCACCTGGTGTGATTTTGATTTGGCAGAGTTGCCAATCCTCAACTCTATGATTTGAGTAAATTAAAAGGTTAATTCTACAATGTCCAGTTACATCTTCATATCCGTGAAATGAGGAACAGTTGTTAAAATTGTTGCTAATTTTGGAGTTTGAGCCTAAGTCCTGGAACTAGCAACCTGCATGGTGGGTTTATAGGAAAATGCTGGATGAGGGGGTAAGGGTAAGTAGGTGTGTAGGTCAGCTGGTCACTATATCAAACATATTTTATTTCGCTCTGTACATATTTACTCATATTTCTCGGAAATGAAAATCGACAAAAACATAATTTTCGTGAATATTCATTAGTAGTTATATGCCTATCAAATTCCACAATTTGGGATTTTAAATACAGGCGAAAGTGTACATTTTTTTGTATACGTTTACAGTAGTTCTATCTTATATTACCCAAACCAATGACAATATTGGATGGAACCTCAATTAGGCTCTAACACGATGGTCCAGTGGAGCCTCTGGATGGGATAAGCCGTCTTGTAGGACATAAAATCTCGCTCCTTTGGCGAGATTTCACAGCTTTCCTGGTATGCGGGAGGGTAGGGATGTGTGTGTAGAGCACTCACACCTACCAACAGCTGATCACTGTACACACCTCTGAGCCCAAGTGTTAATGGGATGGCCATTGTTTTAGGGGTCCTCCTGAGTGACCACACCTGATAAATGCATACCCTGTCTGTAGTAACAGCACCCACTCAGTGTACTACCAACAATGAGGCTAGACTCACTGGCTCTGTCCTACCTGCATGGCTTCACTCTCCATACAGTTATTTGGTTACTCTCCAGGCAGAATTTAATTTTTTAATTCCTATTTTTTTCAGTTTTATGATAAGAAATTTAAAAAAATGACTTGGTAGATGCATACAGGATGATAAACAGTTTTCATGTATGCATGATCCATGAATTAATTAATCAGAAATACACAGTAAGAAGTGTCCCAAGTAGACTATACAAAGAGGTTCAGTGCCATCTTGTCCTACCATTTAGATCTGCTGTGTGCCACCAGGTGACACCACCCCTTAACATGTTAAAGCCTAATACACTGACCACCCGTTTCAGACAAACATGGCTGCGAAACTATTGAAGCGGCTGGGTTATCAAGGGTGCTGGATTACTGAGGTCTGACAGTAAATGTATGGTCTTGCCCAGGAACGTCAAAAAATTCACATGGTGTGGCTTTTACCAATACATGTTCTGGGACTATGGGAAAAGTGATTTATTTTTTATGTAGTACAGCAGCCTCATTTGTTCAACCAAAGTGCGTTGTTTTTAACCCCCCCCAATCAAATAACCCACTGCCGTATTTCACAGCCCTATAATGTCATCAAAAATCACGGTTTCTTTTCATTTGAATGACCTAGAAAATGTCTTCTTAGGCTTCCCCTACCATAATTTTGAAAATTGAACCGAAAAAGATAAAAAAATAAATACAAAGGCACACTTGCTTTAGTCTGTTGAAGGGTTATTCACTTGTTGAAGGGGATGCCGCATTTCATTCTGCCTACGGCCTCGTGAAATGCGCCCCCCCCCCCCATCTACTCATGAAATCACCCTGTCAAATGACTAAAACTTGTGAATCGTTGTCGATTTACTTAAGAAACTCAAGACATAAATATATAGTGAACAATCGTTAATGTGTTTTATTTCTGTACCTGGGGTTGCCCCTCACAAACTATGGTTTATATACACACTATGCAGAATACACAATCCATATGTCCAACTCCATTGGTCAGTGCAAGCAACAAGTAGAGTACCAGTTTAACCTTGTGCTAGGCACAGTTCAGTCCCAGTGCAGACTAGACAACCCTATTCGGTGGGGTGGTGCAATGTTCATGTAGGGATGTAGTCTCACTGAACACCACCAAACCATGTTTGGTAGTGCTGGATAGGACACCAGTACAACTGTATGGTATCATTATATGGGTGTGTGACGCTACAGCTCCTTCAGTGACCGTCCATACAACGACACCCTGTGAGAGGCAGCCGCCTTCACCAATGACACATGTAGGAATCCTAGTTGGCGAATCATGCAATGTGTTGATACATTTGGTAACACTTAAATGTTCACATCTCAGTCTAACTTATAAAATTATACTAATAGTATTAATTGTCTTTACAGTGTTTCTTGAAACAAGGTCACAATATCTGAATTTACTCATCTTGAAGTCATCACATGTAGTAGTGTAAATTCCTTACCACAGCTCTTTTACAAACGCTATGTACAGTTGTATATTTACTACAATACAGCTAATATTCCAGTAAGGAATTCCAAATCATCTGATTGAATCATTATGCTTTGAGTTTGCCACATGAGCTGTGACTGGGCAGGGCCTGGCCCCATATGGAGTTTCAGGGTAGATAAATGAATTTTAGACTTAGACAGAAATTAAACCCAGGTATCTTTGTCATATTCTGACATTAATACCAGCTTTGTAACATACACACAGTAGACATTGATAAAGCTGAAGTTGGTTATATAACACAGTACCTAGGTTTGTGCTTCAATGAGTAACTGCTAGACATATTGTAGACAAACTATATTTTGAAAACATGCATGTTTCAATGCTACATCAATTTTCTACTTTGATACATTCACTGCTGCTATCATGAATGTTGGACTAATGTTGGTGTGATATCTTCAGCCACACAGCCTCCATAGTAACCACCAAGAGGTAGCTAGATATAACACATACGGTTCAAATAGGCCACTCTTTTCCATTTATAGTATCCCTCACATACCACTAAGACATGAATACTTTGCAAATACAAACTCTCAATTTGCCACATTAATTTAAGACCATAAACCATAATCTGAACTTTTCAAGCAATATTTCATATCTGTAACATGATGCACACTGTGGAAAAATACATAGAAATAGTTTACATCAATTTCTGTCAGAGATGACACCAGTTATCTTTGTCAGAAATCACTACAGCCAACTGAACAGGAGAACATGAAATGTCAAGACATGCATACCCCGTTCTTGCCATTCTCTCATATTTAGAATACTGGACATTATTCTGCTATGAGGTCTGACGAGAGGACAGTCTTTATTCACCAATTGTATCCTATATGATAAAAGTACAGCCTGCTAAATACAATAGTTACTATTTGTAACCAAGTTCTATCAAGTTCACTGTTCTGAATCTGTGAGGGTTCTTGGTTCTGGACTTCACACAAACATCATCTTGTCATGAGGCAAGATGCTTAACCCTACAAGAATGGCATGTCCCTAAAAGATAACATTTGTCGTCATGATGCACCAATGCACCCCCAGCAATTAACTTGCCGGTGCTGCATTGGTGTATCATGCGGCTTTCTGGAGTCTCTCAACCCCATAGGGTAGGCATGATGCTTGAATGCAGGACTGGTGAGTTCTCCAACAAGGGTGGCATTCATACATTATGACAACCAGGGCATGATGCATTTATGCATTATGCCAACCTTAAAGGGTTAACGGCTCATCACTTTTCAAAACACCATATTGTCATGAGGAAATATGCAATTCTTGTTAACAGTCTCACAGATACATCCCCATCTTAAGAGCTCTGCTCCGGTATCAGATCATCTCCTTTAGTGTTTTTCCTTTTACCAGGTCAGCCGAGAGCTGTGTTTCACATGCTCAATTAACTCATTCCTTTCCTCAAGCGTGATGAGCCGGTCTCCCAGCCTCCCTGTGTCCTCGTATATTTCATAATGAAGTTCCAGATCAGCCAATTCACGGTCCCTTGTCCTCTGCCATACATTCGCTTTGGGATTAGCTTTGCGCTCAAACGCGATATAAGCGGCCACAGATTGGCCGAGTGGGTTCTTGATGAGGGTGACCCCACAGCATGGCCTGTACTGCAGACTGAGCATGTACGCCGTCACCTCAGGTTTCAGGTCAGTGAGGTGCAGGTATTCATAATCAAACTGCTGAAGTAATTTTGGCTTCTGACTTTGTGATGGCAGATGAGAGTTAGGAACCTGATTGACATCGTTCAGCTCACTGTACTTGGCCACATTTTCTCCTGTTCCTTGCCTTGCTAGGCCACTGCTTGATGACAAATGACCTTCTTGACGAGCTTTCTCATCAATCTTTTCCTCCACTGAGTGGGTCCCTAATCTAACTCCTGGCGGTGTAGCACTCTGGATTTTATCTTGAAATGCTTGTTTCTTGATCAGGTCTCTTTCAATCATTGTCAATAGTCTGTCCCCTCCCCTTTCTGAGGACTGGAAGATTCCAGCATTAGACTTACAAGCTGCAGCTAAGATGTGGAGCATGGCCTTTTCATTCAAATCCACGGCATCTTTATATGCTAACTTTACAGCGTTCCGCGCTGCTCGATCTGAAAATTCCACATAGGCATCTTTGTTGCGTCCATAGGCTTGCTGAACAAGTGTAACCCCAGGCAGGGGGCCACGGGCTCCACCAAACCATGACCAAACCCTAGAGGCTGTAACTGCTTTATTTAAGTTTGGTATCTGAAGGAAAAACTTTGTATCTGTATTTTCAACCTCTTCTATGTCTCCAGTAGGTTCTGGATCCTTCAATTCACTTTGCTCTTTTACAACCGGCGTGTGGGCAGTAGTATCTTTCCCCTCTTCAGCACTGGTAGTTGATCCTTTCCCTTCTGCATATTTCTCATTGACATTACCCTTTGGAATGTCTACTGAGTAAACCTTATTCCTGATAATCTCTCGTTCCTCTGTTGTCAATATTCGGTCTTCTCCTGAAACTGATGACTCGAAGATATCTGTTAATGTTCTGCAGGCATGGGCAGCTAAGATACAGAGTACTTCCTGTTCGGTCATGACTTTTGAACTTTGATACTGTTTCAAAGCTTCATCTCGTGCATCTTGATCCTTAAATTCCACATAGGCTTGTCCACTCCAATCACCAGCCTTTGGGACTAGAGTAACACGTGTGACTAAGCCTTCTGGTCCACCAAACCAATCCCAGACCTTACAGGCAGTAATGCGCTTAGTTATACCTGGTATCTGAAGGAAGAACTTTGTCTCTGTACTTCCAATTGGTTCTGTGAACTTTGTCTCTGTACTTCCGATTGGTTCTGTGAATTTTGTCTTTGTACTTCGGACTGGTTCTGTGAACTTTATCTCTGTACTTCCGATTGGTTCTGTGAATTTTGTCTCTGTACTTCCAATTGGTTCTGTGAACTTTGTCTCTGTACTTCCAATTGGTTCTGTGAATTTTGTCTCTGTACTTCCAATTGGTTCTGTGACATCGTCCCCCTGTGTGGTTTCCTCTGGCTTTGATACAGTACATGGACTATTACCCTTTGAAGGGTGGTCAGACCTCTCGTCATCCTCCTCATCACTGATATATATGTATGCTTCTTTCTCTACAGTTTCTTCTCTGTCTGAATTTTCTCCCAGTATTGAAGCTGTAATCGCAGCATTTCCTATTGAGGCTTCATCAGAGGTCTTCCTTTGCTTTTCATCACTGATAGTTGCTGGATGGTCCTCAGTGGTTTTCCTGTCTGTATTCTCCTCTAGCACTGAAATTGTACTTGTAATATTTTCCTCTGATGTGTAGGTAGATTTCCTGTCTTCCTTTTTGCTGTTGTCATCTGACTGTTGGTCTTCAGAGTCATGTTGGCCTTCCCAGCCTGTTTGCTTCTGCTGGTTTCCCACTGGTGTCAGCCTCGATGTACTGACTTTCTCTTTGGCATATGTCTGCATCTTTGTTGGAGGGAACCTTGCTTTTAACTTAGCTCGGTCCTTTTTGGACATCATGCGGTCACCTCTTAGGTTTGAGGTTTTGATGTATTTATCATAAGGACAAATGGCAAGGAGTTTTAGCATTTCGGTCTCAGAGATTATCTCAGAAAAGACATGTTTTGCCTTTTCTGTCTGGCACGTCAATGGGTCACAAAATTTAATGAAGGCAGTCCTCGTTCTACCAGTCTCCATTACAGTGACACTCTGAACAGGGCCCTGTGCACCTCCAAACCATTCCAACCACATCTTGCAAACAGAGCCTGTCCAATCTGCATCTTCAATCTTAAGGATATGATTTCCTGATGCGGGTTTCAACCCCTTCTCATGCAGAATTCCATCTGTAGTCTCGACAACTATGATACTCTTGTCAGCCATCTCATCAAATGCTTCTTTTTGAGTCATTGTCTTGGACTGATTGTATTTATAGGCTTCTAGTTTACAGCTTTGATCCCTGAAAGATACAAATGCAACTTTAGTTTTTGGTGCTTGCTTTGTCAAAGTCAAAGTGACACGGGAGCAGGGTCCTGTGGCCGCACCAAACCAATCCCAAACCTCACGGGCGGTGATGCCTGGGGGCAGGCCGTCCAGGCGCAGGTAGCAGGGTTGACATTCACCACCATCCAGTTTGTTTTCTTCAGAGTCTGGGATGATGAGACGCTCATTTGCCTCTGTGGATGTAATGTCAAAGAGACTTCTGGAGATCTCATTCAGAATCGGCTGCTCAGATTCCCTCTCTTTTTCAGTCTTGTTGGCTGCATAGGTCGGCGATGATTTCAAGAGGAAGTCCTGTGCAAACAAGGCTTTCTCATCATCAGAGACCTCGACATCTTCTCCAGTTGGTGTGGTTTTGTACAGCTTATATGGAAATGGAATATTACTAAGCCTTCTGTACACACTCCGATCAGTCCAATCACTAGCCCCTTCGCGGAGAGATATTTCGGCATTTCTGTCATAATAATTCTCGTATGCCACAAATGCTTCAGGTTTCTTCCATCCTTCCTCCCAGTCTAAGAGCAGGACCCCTACACTACGCCCACTTGAACCTCCACACTGTGCCCACACACTTGAGGCTGTTGCAGCTGCTTCTTTCAAGGAAATGAAATAGAGAGCCTGCTTGATGCTGCCTGAATAGGGAGATGAACATTCCTTTGATCTGGGCCTTACGGTCACATTTGGACGTTTGGGACGGTCAGGATGGAGGGTTGACTTTTTATGTTGATTCCTCAACTCTGCAAGTTGAGGAATCAACTTTGGCTTCGATGTATTTCGACCAGGACCAAATGGATTACCACTTTTCTTTTTATTCTGTCTTACATATTCAGGGTTGGTGTGTGGTGATTGCTCTTTATAGTTGGGACTAGGCTCATGATACCATGGGTCTTTGTACCCATATCCTCCAGTATGTCCCGCATAGGCTTGGTCTCCATAGGGACTTGGTCCTGGGTACATTGTACCTCCCTGGTTATATCCATCATTTCTACTACTATACCTTTGGTCTTCATAGTAGGGAGTTGATCTAGTGTAGTTTGCTACTTCATGATTATACCAGTCACCCTGGCTATCATATGTTGCTGGTTGTTGAACCCTATCATAACTTTCTTGTACTGGTTGGCATGGATAGTTGTTGTATGCCTCTTGTCCTTGATATTGATATCTTGTGTCTGCTATGGGTGTGGTGGAATAAGCTTGTGGTGCTGCTGGTGGAACTGCTTCTGTCTGGTACTGCTGTGTTGACTGTGTTTGCAGCTGAGACTGCCGTTTTAACCACTCTGATCCAGAGCCTGCCATCTGGGCTGTTGGAGCTTCTCCTACAACGGGATTAGTACTTAGCTGTGTAATACCATCGTCCTTTATGATGCCTTGTTTTAGTCTCTGGATCTTCTCTTTGTTTCTGTTTAGTTGATCCTTTATTTCTTGTGCACGTTGCAGTTCCATTTCGAGTTCCATCTGAAGGTTTTCTGAACCTCCATCAGCATTAAAGGTAGTGGCACTGTTGTAGTAGCTTCCCTCGTCTGGTTGGTAGCTGTCATGTCGCATCCTCTTGGGTTCCCCCCCAGCATACACACCGCTGTAGCTGTACCCAGGTTCCTGTAGTGGTGTTGCATCCAGTCTGCGCTTTTCAATCATCTCTTTTTTTCTTCTGACTTGATCCTGTAGTTCACGGGCAATGCGTTCTTCTATTTCGATTTCCATTCGCAGCTTTTCCTGTGTATCATCCAATCCTCTACTTGATCCCTCCCTACTACTAGGGTACCATTCCCCATGTTGTTGGTAGCTGCTGTGTCCCATTGTCTCAGGTTTCCCTCCAGCATACACATTGCTGCGGCTGTACTCAGTTAAAGGGTTTCGGGCTGGATCCCGTCTGTGCTTTTCCCACGGGTCGTTTGAGTGTGAGGGAAACTCTGTTGGTGGCGTGTACTCTCTTGGTGCCGCAAGCCCCCAGGATGTTGCTGGTTCTCTGCTCTGCGACCTCCTTTGGGTACGCATTATGTCCATGGGTCTGATTCGTACAACTAGTTCATCCTTCATGTTGTCGATTATCCTCTCAACTTCTTCCCCGTTGACAAGATTGATTGACAACTGCCTCCCCATGATGTAGCTCTGTTTTAATGATGTTGCTTTGAGAAGGTCTTCATAAGTGGAGAAAGTGACAAAGGCTTCACCCTTAGGGCCCCCGACTATCTGCACTCCCCCATTCGGGATGTCAAAGAGGTGGAAGAGGCGGCGGATGTCTGCAGTGCCTGCCTCAGGTGGCACGTTCTGCAGGTGCAGGTGAACGGTTGCCATGCTGATTCTTCATAAGATGGGGACCAGTCTGTGACAAAGGGAAAGGAGATGAGCATCATATTCTAAGGTGTTTTTATTGAACAATAGAGGATTCATACATACGGTAATAACATAGTTTCATCATCTCGACACAAGGGTAGACACTAATTGACACGATTGGTTCAAAGTTTGAGGCGTGTGGGTGTAACTCACCTTCTTTGGATGTCTGTGGCACACAGCACATTTGGCTATATAGTAGCTGATATAGAACTGTGGGCCCAGTTATCCATACCTCAAAATGTTAAGAGTCTACTCTTGTAGGCATAAGGGTAGATAATTGAAGTTTTCAGAAACTGATGAATATTTCACCTTGAAGAGCATAACCTTTATGTTTCAGGTATTGCTAGTGCGTTACATCTTTTACGATATGAACTACATCTTGTAGTGTTGGATTGAACCTGTAATGATAGGGCAGACATTTAGGTTTACTCGTCAGCAACTGAGGCCAAAGTCTGTGCTCATAGCAGAGGACAGTGACTCTGATATGATGTACCCATTAGTCCACGTGGAAGCGTTAACACTTTCAGGTTGTCAGACCAGCCGGGATATTGCAGTTTTCAACACACCATTCCAGGAAACGCAGGGATTATGCTCCACATATCCTTTTAGTAAGTACCTTGCTAATCATTAAGGGGCTATAAGGAGGAATTCTTAATGTATTATGTGACTTGTACATATGCATGACTTAATGGTGACGGTGTGAGGATAGTAGCAGTTCATAGAAACCCCTTGAATAGGGCAACCTCTAATGATGACTGGTGTGTACATCCTCAATGTATGCACCTTCATACTATACTTGAATATCATTCAGCCTGTCTTTGAAGAGTTTTCAGATTCCTAATTTGTTGTGCTAACATTTTGTATAAAGTCAATCTTTCATCTCCAGGTTCTCAATTCATCTCATCCTCTGCAGTCACAATGTCATTGGGTATCTAATTCTGTATAAAATGCCTAATGTTAAATCACTACCCTTTTCTCTTCCAAGTAGAAAGTAAAATTTAATCTACAAATACACTAACACTAACCCATGTCGAAACTAGTTAAATCAATCATACATCAGTCTGTACATACAGGTATAACTATTTCCAGGGTCGGCAGTGCTAAATGACCCCTTTCTGAATGTTTAAACATCAGCGAAGATCATCAAGAACACTGACATTCACATCTAATATGGAACTCATGTCCCTAACCACACCAGATGGCTGCCACAGTTAAAACACCTACCTAAGTTCTGGGAAAATGTGTGCAATCAACTTTTACTGACAGAAACCAGTTTTTTACAATTCATCTGCCGTTTTCATCCTCTCAACAGCGTAAATTAATGGGGATACAGTATTACAATGATCAACATAGGCGTACACTTTGAAGCGACTCCCAGATGTAATTCACTCTGCTACTTTGACAAAAATGGCATACAATCTAATTTAGATTCACATTTCCTGATCAAACCCTTTTCTTTGACAGTCATTTCAGAAGCAGCGACTTAATAATGTGACAATGCTGCATTTCTTGCTGCTATGTTTACAAAATGCGCCTGGGATAGTGTGCTGACCTGTCTCATTTTTCCTCCATGTCTTTCCGGTCTTCAGCTGACTTTGAACTAGCATCTCTCTCAGGCTCCTCCTCAAAAGGATTGTTATATGGCATCACTGCCTTGGTATCTGTTGCTTTTGCCAGCTGTTTTTGGACCAGTTCTTTGCGCAACCATAGTGACATGATTAGCTCTCCCTTTGGAGCAGAAACCTTGATTTTCTTGTCTAATGGACACGAAGCAATCATTTTCATCATTTCATCTGCAGTAATTATCTGAGACGACGGATATTTCCACTGTGCTGCTTCGCACTCTGCTCGGTCAGTGAATTTAACAAAGGCAACCCTAGATTCACCTTCATCCATAAGCGTGACTTGTTTTACAGGGCCCTGTGAATGTCCAAACTGTGCCCACACCTTACAGGCAGACTTCTGTGGACTTATGCCTCTAACCTTTAGGATATGTACAGTCTCCTCAGCTATGTGCTCACCCTCGTTTTGAGGGTACCACTCCTCCTTCAAGGCTAACTTCTCCTTGTCAGTCATGACCTCATCGATTCCTGTATCTGTGGACTTGAAGATCTTGACATGAGGAAGATTGCCTGCACGTGCTATGTAACGGAGTGCTCGCATTGCACCCATAGTGGTGGAAACAGCGTAGTCTTTAGCTTTTTGGTTGCGTTCCCATTGACTTTGAAATGCTGCAAAGGCAACTGGTTCTCGTGCTATACCCGTTATCAAAGTGACACGGCAGCAGGGTCCTGCGGCCTCACCAAGCCACGACCACACCATGCAGGCAGTTGTGCCCTCTGGCAGGCAACTTATCTTGAGGTAGGACAACCGGAGATCTTCCTGTGGGGTGGTGGACTGAAGATGGAAGAGGCTTCTTGAGATCTGGTTAAGAATCAGCTGGTTAGCCTCCTTCCTCTTTAGATCAGATTTGGTCTTTCTGTCAGTTTTGAAGAATTTCTGATCCAGGATCTCTTTATCGTTTTCAGAGATTTCGACATCTTCTTCCCATTTTGTTGTTTTATACAATGTACAGTTAGGCTTGGCTTGTACATATCGTCCATACACACCCATGTCCGTCCAAGCTGAGGCAGATTCTTTATGATGCAAAGCGACATCAGCATTGCGGAGGTCATGGTCCTTGTATGCCACGAATGCCATCCTTTGTCCTTCTGCTTTATTCTCAAACAGCAAGACGCCCTCACTATGACCAGAGGAACCTCCAAACTGCTTCCAAACACTGGTGGCAGTTGCATCTTCTGGCACATCCTTCAATGTTATGTAGCATAGCGTCCGCTTGACACTGCCTGTGTAAGCGGGTGAAACAGTGGCTTCTTTCTTTGCAGAGAGTTCCTTTGGGACAGGAGCAACTCTCCCTACCTGAACGTTAGTTGCAGCTAACGTAGCTTCATACTCAGATTCGGAAACCACTTCGATCTTCACTACTCTCCCATTCAGCTGACACTTATTATTCTCGTGGCAGTTCCGTGCCTCTTCTAGATGACAAAATTTGATGTAAGCTGTCTGGGTACCTTGTTTCTCATTCTTCTGCATCAGGATACCTCCGTTAGTTATCTGATAACCTGCAAAGAACCACCTGATTTGCTTTATTGACACGGAAAGATCTACATTGGACATCTTGATAAAGAATGGTCGGCTCTGTGCCATCTCGTATGGTCCTCTGCTAACACTTGGTAGAGGTATGGGACCACTGCCTCCACCATAGGCAGCTGAAGTGCTATAGTTACTGGCTGGATGTGGCCCCCGAGGTGCCTGGTCTCGACCGGGATACCTTTCCCAGTGTTCATGGTGCATGTCTGGCAGTTGGTTTTCATAGGGGTTTCTCATTCTAGGTTGAGCAGGAGGCTCCTGGTGATTTATGTCTTCATGCCTGTATCGGTCGTTATATGGATCTCGGTCCATCTGTGGTGGGGCTCTACTCGCGTTTCTCACCCACTTGTCATGATCAACAGGCCTTTGGTCTTCATAATAGGGACTGGGTTCAGGGTACCTTGCACCTTCTTGGTTGTATCTATCATACTGGGGACCCTCTCTCGGTGGTGGTAGCGGTGGTTGATTGAACCTGGGTTCAGTTTGGCCAAATCTATCATACCTCGGCTCATCTGTAGGGGTTAACCGTCGATACATTTCTTTTTCTTCTCTCGGATATCTTTGCTCGTCCAAGGCTCTCCTCGGAAAACCTTGATACAGTTCTGGTAACATCTCTCTGTATCTTGGTTCAGGTTGTGGCTCAGGCTGTCTCCTGTCCCACTCTGCTCGGGACATGGTTGTTGCTGGCAACCTAAGTTCCTCCATGGTAGGACCCTTTGTGATGCCTTGTTTGATTTGTTCAATCCTATCTTTCTTTTTCTGAAGTTGATCTGCTATATCTTGTGCAATTCTTAATTCTATTTCAAGCTCCTTTTGCATCCGTTCCTGACCTTCAATCAAACGTCTATCTCCATGGGAAGAACTTCTGGCCATCGCATACCTTTCCTCTTCCAGTCCATAGCCGCTTGGTCGCATCCTCTTGGCTTCCCCTCCAGCATACATTGTGCTATATTCTGATGACAGTGGTGGTGTTGCAGCGCGTCGGCGTGTCAACCACAGAGTATCCTCTGACATAGATTCCCTCGGGGTAGGAAAGTCATGTGGTGTGGAACTCCCCATAGCTGAGGGCAATTCCACGCTGCATGCCATCTTCCGGACAGCGGCGATTTCTGGAGTATCTTTTTGCACACCAAGGTCATTCATCATCTTGCCAACGACCTCCTTGATGTCGTCACCGTTGACAAGACTAACAGCCACCTTGTTCCCCATGAAGGATCTTTTATCGTATGATGTTGCTTCAAGGAGGTGTTCATAATTGGAGAAGGTGACGAAGGCATTACCCTCCGGACCTCCAACTATCTGCACACCCCCATTAGGGATATCCAGTGAGCTGAAGAAGCGTCGGATATCCAGATTGCCCGCTGCAGACGGCACGTTCCTCAGGTGTAAGTGGAAGGTTGGCATGATGATTCTTCATGAGGTCTTCCTCAGTCTGTGGCAAAGGAAAAGTAGACGTATTCAAGGGGATGAAAGTGATTTATTGATCCACCGGAAGAAATTTGTACATAGCGTATCAATAATATATAATGTGACAATACCTAGAGTGTACTAAATATTTGCCCCCAAAGTCACTCAAATTACAGTCTGGCTTGGGAATTTCTCGTGCATTTTTGTTACTGTGAATAGTTTCCACAACCGGGGGTTGGACAACATGAGCCTGGTTGTGCTCATGAGCCTAGATGTGCATTACACAACTGGGCACTAGAAGCATATGAGATGCATTGGCTGACATATCTCCCAATCTGACAAAGGTAAGTTACGTGAGTGAGTGTGAGCTCGCTCAGCTCCTGTCCAAAAATTCCCTAGCCAGCTAATCTTACTTTTTTTAATACAGTATATATAAACATTCATCTCTTGCACCAATATAATTTATTCCATCTTTCAATAGTTCACAAGCTCCTAATTTGTACCACTGATATCCTGGAACCTAGTTAGGGGGATAACACCATATTCTACCCTACGATTAGTTTGTACCAGCTGTTATTCAATATCTGATACAAAGAGTTTCATATGCCTCACAATGTAGAAGAAATTCTAATGAAAACCATATAGGTACCCCAATCAATTGGTTCTCACTTTGAACAGAGAATCATACTGAATACCTTCACACACATACAGAGTCACAATTACACTTGACGAAGACCTGGACAAGCTCCACATTTTAAGATATCTCATATAAATCTGGCTACATGTTTATATTAAGATTGTATCTACACTAGCCGATAAACTGTCCGGGAACAAAGATTAAAGTGCCTTATTATATTTGGCAACCTGACACTGTAACTGTAATGTCAGTAAAGAAATCTGTTTCAGATAAAGTCATTCAACTAAACATATTCCTCCATTTACTACTATATTTTTAATAATTCAGTGAAAAAAAAGCGACATTTGTCACACCAAATCAACTAGACGGTGGGTTCCATGTGCAATGTCTACCTCATCGTGCCATGTTAAAGAGCATTTGAATGTCATGATCAGTCCTTGTAAAATAAAATTAGAATGATATAACCGCTCTGGCCAATAACTATGTTAACTGTCATTTCCAGAATACCCATTTATAGATTTGTTCACCAAGTTCCTCATAAATTATATGACATACTGAGGACAATTTGGAACCAGCACTCAAAGCTTTGGTTTTAGAGCAGGTGATGCCCTCTCCTCTCTCACTCTCCACAACACTGATACCTGGCAGGTAGTTCCTTAGTTCTAGGTAAATGTATGCTAAACAATGATCTTGTGTACTGTCAGAATCTCAGAAATAATCATTTAAATCTGTAAATTTCAGGTCAGCTTATACCAGCTTTTAGAACGGGAATAATCCTTGGAAAAAACCTTCTGGACCACCGCACTAGGTTCAAATTTTGCAGGCTATAAATTTTAGTTAAATGAGCTGTGGATCTCCAAGCGATGTGTCTTCCATTAACTCTAGTTCCCAAGTAGAACTTGTATTATTGCCTTCCTCTTCACCCGGGCTGCTTTCCAGCTTCTTGTCTGTCTCTGTCTTGTCTGTATCAAGTTCTGGTTGTGGAGAAGTACCGACACTCTGCCCGTTTGCCATGGGGTCTGACTGCTCTAAATCCAGAACACTACTTGTGTCTGCCTGCCCGTCTTTATTTACTGTTGGTCTTGGACAAGTACGGGCACATTGCCCCTCTGACATGTCGTCTGATTGCTCTACGTCCTGGACACAGGTGGTGTCTGCCTCCTTGTTGTCTGTCTCTGGTTTGTCTGTCTCTACTGTGCCTGCATCTCCTAGTGGTAAACTACCAGCACCTTGTTCCTCTGGTGTGTGGTCCTCTACATCCTTGACACAAGTACTTGTGTCTTCCTTTCTCTCTTCGGGGTTGACTTCTTCCACCTTGTCAGGTACCTTGTTTGGTGTCCCAGATGGAGGGTCAGCTGCCATGACTTTCGTTCCGTCACTTCCTTTTACTGCTTCCTTTTCAAATCTTTTCTTCAGAGCAGCGGGATCCTTTACAGACATGTCACTGTCTCCGTTTGGTGATGACCTTTTAATTCTGTTTTTAGGATCGCAGCATGCAAGCATCCTCAGCATTTCACTTTCAGTGATAATCTTAGACAACTTGTATTTCACCTGTTCCTGTTTGCATTTCACAGGATCACTAAATCTAACAAAGGCGATCCTAGTTTCACCATCTCCCACAAATGTCACATCTTGGGCAGGACCTTTCCCACCTCCAAACCATGACCACACCTTACAAGCTGACTTATCCTGACTTATATCTGGGATTTTCAGAACATACGGGCATTCCTTAACGTTCTCAGGGTCCCTCTTTTTTTTCTCTGTCTTCACTTTAGTTTGATCCTTGCCGACTGTCTTTCCTTTTGAGTCCTGAATATTTGTTGGTGGTTTTTCATCAGTGGAACCATAAAAGAGACTTCTGGAGAACCTATTGACAATTGACCGTTGCTCATCTTTTTCCTTCTTACTCTTGTCATGAATCTTAGAAACTTCCTTAACAAATTCTGGTTTGAAAAGGGTGTTTTCATTGACAATGGCATCTCCCGTTGGGGTGGTTTTGAACACTTTTGATCCAGGGGGGCCTTTTGAACATTTTACATACACAGCAGTGTCACTCCAAGAACTGGCCTTAGAATTTTTAAGCAATTGTGCATTGCGGTCCCTATAACCCTCGAATGCCACAAATGCCATCTTCTCTGCTTCGCTCCCTTTTTGGTCAAACATTAAGACTCCCACACTTGGACCGCGGGAACCTCCCATCGACTTCCACACACTAGAGGCAGTTGTATTTGCTGGCAGGGACCTCAGTGTCAGGAAATAGAGAAGTGCCTTACTGTCATCTACAGTAGGCTTCTGCTTTATAACTTGGGCAGAGCTCAGTAAAGGCTTTACTTGGGGAGTGGCTAATAACGGCTTTACTTGCTTAGAGGATAACGACTTTACTTGAGTGGAGGCTGATTTCTTTGGGAGCCCCTGGGGATACCACTCCTTCATCAAGGCCAGCTTCTGTGCCTGAGTCATGATGATGTCTGCTCCTTTAGTTGTCGACTTACAGATAACAACATCTGGAGACATACCGTCACGGGCAATGCAACTGAGAGCTTCCTTTTCACGCATGCTCTTGGTACCACCGTACTTCTTCATTTCTGCATCCCGAATGTTTCCATTCCTGAAAGCTGCGTATGCCGTTTTCTCATTCCCTTGTCTATCAAATCTACCAGTCAGAGTGATATGGGAGCAAGGTCCTGCAGCCCCACCAAACCAGGACCACACGGTACATGCGGTGGTATCAGGGGGAAGGGAGACTAACTGTAGGTAGTAGACTGCAGGCTTAGCAGCAGAGGAGACACTTGGGGCTGTCATGGGGGCTGTCTTGGGGATGGGCCTCACGGGGGCTATAGATGTTGTCTTGAGCCACCTGAGATCAGGAATCTTTGACTGTTTGTTTACTTCTGGACCACCTGCTCGAGAATGCCGGAAGACATCCCCGTGGAGGACATCTGCACTTCTATGGTCACGGTACATTTCTGGACTCCTATCACGTCTAAACGGATCTCTGATCTTCTGCGGTTGGTCTGTGCTTGTGTTTGTGTCCCATCTGTTGTGATCCATGGTTGACTTTTGGTCTTCATAATAAGGTCCAGAACCAATGCTCACTGTGTCGTCAAGGATGTAGTCATCAGTCTGCCTTCTATGTCTTGCAGAGGGTTGGACAAAACTAGATTCATGTCGGGCAAATCTTTCACCATACCTCCAGTCTTCTGCAGGTCTAGGATCTTGATAGATTTCACTTTCGTCTCTGTTATATCTTGGCTCTTCCATGGTTCTCCTTGGAAAGTCCTGATATGGTTCTGGTGACATCCTTTCCTCACTGCTGTATTGGTATCTTGATTGTTGCTCAGGCTGCCTTCTTTGCCAGTCTGCTCTCGAGTTGGTCGACTGTGGTATTATATCCATTTCCATTGCCGTGTCCACTGGATCAACATCTTCAATAAGAATACCATGTTTCAGTTTCTGGATCCGTTCTTTCTTTTTCTCAAGTTCATCCCCTATTTCTTGTGCAGTCTTCAATTCTAGTTCAAGTTCCATTGCCAATTTGTCTTTACGACTAGTGGTGTCCCTTTCTCGGCTGGAGGCTGTCCAACTACTGGAGTAGCTATCCTCATATGTTTCATGGCCGCTTAACCTCATCCTCTTGGCGCCCCCTGCATCGTACATGGTGCCATCTTCAGCTAGCTGAGGTGGTGTTGCAGCTCGTCTGCGGTTAGACCATGGAGAACCGTGTGTGAACTCAGGAACTTTAGAATCTCCCCATGCTGAGGGTAATTCTCTGCTCTCAGACATTGGCTGGCTGCTTGATATTTCCATAGTCCCATCTTGTGCACCGAGGCTGTGCATCATCTCTTCAATTACCTTCTTGATGTCGTTCCCATCGACCAACTTTGCAGCCAACTGCCTCCCCATGAAGCACTTTTTATTGTACATAGCTGCCTGAAGGAGTTGTTCATAATTCAAGAAGGTGACGAAGACGTTTCCCTCAGTTCCTCCAACAATCTGCACACCCCCATCAGGGATATCCAACGGGCTGAAGAAATGCCGGATATCCAGGGTACTTGCCTCTGGCGGCACGTTCTTCAAGTGCAAGTGGAAAGTTGGCATGGTGATTCTTCAAGCAGTCTTGACCAGTCTGTGACAAAGGAAAAAGAGATATAAGTCATATTCATCTTAAAATATTTTATTGAGCAACAAAGGGTGTTGTACATGATTGGCAAGTGTCGTTGCGTGACCTTTCTGGCACTAGGTACCATACATATTATGCTTGTTTAGATTTTAACACTCCAGTTCTATTCAACCGGTTTGTAATGCAGATGGTATTTCCAGTAGCCACAATAAATTTTCTTCCATTCATGTTTTACCAAAGAGCAAGGAATAGTAAGAGTCAACTACAGGCGATACACCAGTCCTACAGGCCTTTGGCACTGACAATTATAATGGAAATTGATATCTTGAATTCAATTCACCCACTCCCAAAATGTCCAAAAATTTATATTTTACACCTAGGGTAGCCATGCTTGTAGTAAATCATCTAGTTGACCTTTTACTAGTGTTTGTTCTTTGGCTTTTTATTTTGATACTAATAAACAGTTTCTTAATACTCAAGTCAATAAAGATCAAATGGCTTTTAATGTACACAATATCTCCATACAATCTTGTAATAAGTCTCAACACAGCAACTAAGTTCTACAAATTGTGAAATGCATACAGTGATCTGTTTTTTCTCTCACTAACAATACAAACTAGCAATTTCCTTAAAGTTGTTTCATGACTTCCTATTTGTATCCCACCAAGGTTTGCCAACAGTATATGAAATAAACATATTCCATCATGTAGTAGGTTTTCAAGTCTTCACACTTGATCCTTCGGCTTATTCACTTGCACCTATCATTATAAGTGAATTGTGTATATCACACCAAACCTTTTAAGTGAAGCTTCTGTCAAATAAATCATCCAATCTATTTGACAATATCCAGCTTTTAGTTGTATTCTCAATGTTTTTTCCCCAGATTTACTTTGACAATTTGTAATGAACAAATGTTTTACAAGTTGAATCGTGTCTTCAGCGCAGTCCGCTGCATATCCGACATATTGTGACCTCCCTTTGGAGTGGACATGCTTATTCTCCTACCAGAAGGACAAGCAGCAAGCATTTTGAGCATTTCATCTTCTGCAACTATCTCCGATGATGGACGTTTCTCCTGTTCTGCATTGCACTTCTCTAGGTCACTAAATCTTACAAAGGCAATCTTTGATTGACAATCTTCCATCAAGATAACACTTTGGGCAGGGCCGTTAAGACCTCCAAAACTTGACCACACCTTACAAGCAGATTCTGTGAGACCTATGTCTCGGATTTGCAGAATATGTGGTGCTTCTTCAGTATCAAACTGATGAAACTGGTCTGAGTCCCACTTTGTTTTCAAGGCTTCAATCTCTTCCTTCGTCATGACCTCATCAGTCCCTGTGTCTGAGGACTTGAAGATCTTGTAGGATATACTACTCATACGTGCAATGCGCCGCATTGCTCCTTCTACACTCATGATCTTTGAACCATTGTATGTGCTCTTGTACCTATTCCGACTTTTCTTATCCCTGAAAGCGACAAATGCTATCCCTGATGGTTGACTGTCTTTAATTGTCAGAGTCACATTGAGACAGTCGCGAGAAGGGCCACCAAACCATGACAACACCTCACAGGCTGTGGAGTTGGGAGGTAGAAAATCTAACCGCAGGTAACATTCTTCAGTTTTATCTGCCTCAACTTTGTTCCCTTCTGTTGGTTGACTGTTTGTTTGCAGTTTTTCCTCAGTGGTGTCGCTGTGAAAGAGACTTGCTGAGATCCTGTTGATTATCAACCGCTCGTCCTCTTTCTCCTTTTCAGTTGCATTTTCCATTTTGAATGACTCCAGCAGGAATGTCTCATTGAGAAGAGCTTTCTGATTGTCGGAGAGTTCTACATCTTCTCCAGTTGGAGTGCTTTTGAACACTTTAGATTCAGCTGGGGCATTAGCACATCGCATGTACACATAGCTGTCACTCCAAGATCTGGCCTCAGGATTCATATGCAGTTGTGCATTACGTTCCTCAAGATCTTCATATGCTACAAATGCTATTGTCTCTGCTTCCTCTCCTGTGCTGGCTAGTAGTAAGACGCCCAGACTACGGCCAGAGGAGCCTCCAAACTCTTCCCATACACCAGAGGCTGTTGTCTTTTCCGGTTGGAAAACAGTCACGAAATACACAGCTTTCTTGCTGATGACTGTGAGATGCTTTTGCAGCTGAGAAGTGGACCCAGGACTCTCTGTCAGGC
Source organism: Harmothoe impar (assembly GCA_947462335.1). NCBI lineage: Eukaryota > Metazoa > Annelida > Polychaeta > Phyllodocida > Polynoidae > Harmothoe > Harmothoe impar. The sequence goes on from OX381717.1 coordinate 59,938,082, forward strand.
TTTCTTTTTGATCCACTTTTGGCACTCCCTGACGGTACCACCTTTTTATCAAGTCTTTATTCTCCTCCTTTATCATGAGATCATCTACTCCCTTATCTGTTGACTTAAAGACTTCTATATTAGGATTAGTAACAGCACGGACAATATATGAAAGCGCTTCTTTTTCAGTAAAGCTCTTGGAATTGCTGTACTTCTTTTTTTCTGCATTCCGACTGATGTAATCTCTAAAGGCCACATATGCCATTTTCACATGTCCTGGTTGCTCATCATCAGATTTAATTGTCAAAATGACATGCAGGCAGGGTCCTGCAGCCCCACCAAACCATGACCAGACGGTGCAGGCAGTGACGAACGCAGGCAGAGACGTTAACCGGAGGTACCACACCGGAGGCCCATCAGCCAATGGTGGATTGGCAACATGTGGTATAGTTTTCTTCTTTGGGGCAGTTTTCTTTTTTTGTCCACGTGGCATACTTTTCTTCTTGGGAACAGTCTCCTTAGCTGGTAGAGGTAGATCCTGATTCTGTCTGTATCTAACCTGATCTCTGCTCCACTGTGGTTGGTCTCTGTCTGTGTCTCTGTCCCAACCTCTGTGATCCATGATTGGCCTCTGGTATTCATTGTAGTGATATGGTCGAGGGTACCTTGGGTCTTCAAAGTTCTCACTTGGTTGAGGGTACCTGGGGTCTCCATACCTTTGGTCTACATAATAGGGACTGTGTCTAGAGAATGTACTGGGACCAGCATAAGTAGCCTCTTCCTCGCTGTATCCGTCATTCTGGACACCATATCTTGCTGGTCGGGGTGCACCAAACCTTGGATATCTTGGGTCTTCTGTGTATCTAGGGCCATGATATATATCTCGTTCTCTCTCCCATCTTGGCTCTCCCCTGCTTAGAAAGCGTGGATATGGTTCTGGTGGCAACCGCTTCTCTCTGTGGTATTGGTCTCTAGGATGTGCTGATTGAGGTTCATGCTGTCTTCTTTCCCACTCTGCCCTGGACATGGTTACCTGGGGTGACCTCATGTCTTGCCTTGTAGGGTCCCTCAATGCCACAGTACCGGTGTGCCCTCCTAAGATGCCATGTTTTAATCTTTCAATCTTCTCTGTCTTCATTCTAAGTTGGTCTGCTATATCTTGTGCGATCCTTTCCTCGACTTCAAGTTCCATTTGCATTTCTTCCTCATAAGCAATAGGGGCAGTCCAGTTTGTGGGGTATCTCCTCTCCTCCCGTTCTTGGCTGCATAATCTCCTCCTCTTAGCTTCCGGTCCACCAGGCATGGTGCTAAATTCAGCTAACCTTGGTGATGTTGCAGCTTGTTGGTGCCACAAAGCAGTCTCACGCGGTGGTGGAAGTACTTGAGCAGAGCTCCCCCAGGCTGACCGGGGGCCTCCCTTCACAGGCACCATTTCCATAGGCCTGCTACTTACAGTTGGGCCATCTTTCACCTTTTCTGTGATCTCCTTAACGTCATTACTGTTAACAAGACTAATCGCCAACTGTCTCCCCAGTTTTTGTCATACAAGGTGGCCTTGAGGAGGTCGTCATTGTTGGCGAAGGTGACAAAGGTGTGACCTTCTGGTCCTCCAACTATCTGCACACCTCCAGTAGGTATGTCAAAGTGGTTGAAGAAGCGCCAGATATCCAGGGCACCTGCCTCTGGAGGCAAGTTCTTCAAGTGCAAGTGGAAAGTTGCCATGGTGCTTCTTCATGAGTTCTTGACCAGTTCTTGACAAAGGAAAAAAAGACGAGTCATATTCATCTTGAAAAGTTTTTTTGAAGAGTAAGGCCTGTCGTTTGTGGCATTCTGGTAAGGGTATCCAGCGCCGCCTGTCGTTTGTGGCGTTTTGGTAAGGGTATCCACCGCCGCCTGTTGTTTGGGGCTTTCTGGTAAGGGTGTCCACCGCCACCTGTAGTTTGGGGCATTCTGGTAAGGGTATCCACCGGCGCTTGTCGTTTGTGGCGTTTTGGTAAGGGTATCCACTGGCAGCTGTAGTTTGTGGCATTCTGGTAAGGGTATCCACCGGCGTCTGTCGTTTGTGGCGTACTGGTAAGCATATCCAACAGCGCCTGTGGTTTGTGGCGTTTTAGTACGGGTATCCAGCAGCGCCTGTGGTTTGTGGCGTTTTGGTAAGGGTATCCAGCAGCGCCTGTCATTTGTGGCATTCTGGTAAGGGTATCCACCATCGCCTTTAGTTTTTGGCGCTCTGGAGAGGGCATCCATTGGCGCCTGTAGTATGTGTGGTTTGTGGCGTTCTGGTAAGGGTATGCAGCAGCGCCTGTTGTTTTGTGGCGTTCTGGTAAGGGTATGCACCTGGCTCCTGGCATTTGTTGCGTTTTGGTACCGGTATCCAGCAGCGCCTGTCATTTGTGGCATTTTGGTAAAGGTATCCACTGGCGACTGTAGTTTTCTGGCATTCTGGTAAGGGTATCTACTGGGGCCTGTCGTTTGTGGCGTTCTGGTAAGGGTATCTACTGGCGGCTGTAGTTTGTGGCATTCTGGTAAGGGTATCCACGGCCACCTGTAGTTTTGGGCATTCTGGTAAGGGTATCCACCGGCGTCTGTCTTTTGTGGCGTACTGGTAAGCATATCCAACAGCGCCTGTCGTTTTTGGCGTTTTGGTACGGGTATCCAGCAGCCCCTGTGGTTTGTGGCGTTTTGGTAAGGGTATCCACTGGCACCTGTATTATGTGGCATTCTGGTCAGGGGATCTACTGGCGCCTGTAGTTTGTGGCGTTCTGGTGAGGGTATCCACCGTCGCCTGTCGTTTGTGGCATTCTGGTAAGGGTATCCACCGTCGCCTGTAGTTTGTGGCATTCTGGTGAGGGTATCCACCGTCGCCTGTCGTTTGTGGCATTCTGGTAAGGTTATCCACCGTCGCCTGTAGTTTGTGGCATTCTGGTAAGGTGTCCACCGTCGCCACTAGTTTTTGGCGCTCTGGAGAGGGCATCCATCTGCGCCTGTAGTATGTGTGGTTTGTGGCGTTCTGGTAAGGGTATGCACCAGCGCCTGTTGTTTATGGCGTTCTGGTAAGGGTATGCATCTGGCGCCTGTCGTTTGTGGCGATTTGGTAGGGGTATCCACTGGCGCCTGTCGTTTTGTTGCGTTTTGGTAAGGGTGTCCTCCGGCGCCTGAAGTTTGTGGCGTTCTGGTAAGGGTATCCACCGGTGCCTGTCGTTTGTGGCGTTTTGCTAAGGCTTTCCACCGGCCCCTGTAGTTTGTGACGTTCTGGTATGGGTGTCCACTAGCCCATGTACTTTGCGGCATACACTGGTATACACTGGCGCCTGTAGTTTGTGGCGTTTTGGTACGGGTATCCACCGCCGCCTGTTTGTGGCATTTTGGTAAGGGTATCCACTGGCGCCTGTAGTTTGTGGCATTCTGGTAAGGGTGTCCTCCAGCGCCTGAAGTTAGTGACATTCTGGTAAGGGTATCCACCGTCGCCTGTCGTTTTTGGCGTTTCAGTAAGGGTGTCCTCCGGCGCCTTAAGTTTGTGGCATTCTGGTAAGGGTATCCACCGGCGCCTGTCGTTTGTGCCGTTTTGCTAGAACTATCCACTGGCGCCTGTAGTTTGTGGCGTTCTGGTGAGGGTGTCCGCTAGCCCCTGTAGTTTGTGGCATTTTGGTAAGGGTATCTACCGCCGCCTGTAGTTTGTAGCGTTCTGGAAAGGGTGTCCACTGGCCCTGTAGTTTGCGGAGTTCTGGTAAGGGTGTCCACTGGCCCATGTAGTTTTTGGCATTCTGGTTAGGATATACACTGAGGCCTGTAGTTTTAGGCATTCTGATAAGGGTATTAAGCAGCGTCTGTAGTGGCGTTCTAGTAAGGGTGTCCTCCGGCGCCTGAAGTTTGTGGCATTCTGGTATGGGTGTCCTCCGGCGCCTGAAGTTTGTGGCATTCTGGTAAGGGTATCCACCGCCGCCTGTCGTTTGTGGCATTTTGGTAAGGGTATCCACCGGCTCTTGTAGTTTGTGATGTTCTGGTCAGGGTGTCCGCTAGCCCCTGTAGTTTGTGGCATTTTGGTAAGGGTATCCACCGTCACCTCTAGTTTTTGGCGCTCTGGAGAGGGTATCCACCGGCGCCTGTCGTTTGTGCCGTTTTTCTAGGACTATCCACTGGCGCCTGTAGTTTGTGGCGTTCTGGTGAGGGTGTCCGCTAGCCCCTGTAGTTTGTGGCATTTTGGTAAGGGTATCTACCGCCGCCTGTAGTTTGTAGCGTTCTGGAAAGGGTGTCCACTGGCCCCTGTAGTTTGTAGCGTTCTGGAAAGGGTGTCCACTGGCCCATGTAGTTTTTGGCATTCTGGTTAGGGTATACACTGAGGCCTGTAGTTTGTGGCATTCTGATAAGGGTATTAAGCGGCGTTCGTAGTTTGTGGCGTTCTAGTAACGGTATCTAAAGCCGCCTGTAGTTTGTGGCATTCTGGTAAGGTGTCCTCCGGCGCCTGAAGTTTGTGGCATTCTGGTAAGGGTATCCACCGGCGCCTGTAGTTTGTGGTGTTTCAGTAAGGGTATGCACCTGGCGCCTGGCGTTTGTGGCGTTTTGGTACGGGTATCCAGCAGCGCCTGTCATTTTTGGCATTTAGGTAAGGGTATCCACTGGCACCTGTAGTTTTCTGGCATTCTGGTGAGGGTATCTACTGGGGCCTGTCGTTTTTGGCGTTCTGGTAAGGGTATCAAACGCCACCTGTAGTTTGTGGCATTCTGGTAAGCGTATCCACCGTCACCTCTAGTTTTTGGCGCTCTGGAGAGGGTATCCATTGGGGACTGTAGTTTGTGGAGTTTGTGGAGTTCTGGTAAGGGTATCCACCGCCACCTGTAGTTTGCGCCGTTTTGGTAAGGGTGTCCACCGCCACCTGTAGTTTGTGGTGTTCTGATTAGGGTATCCACTGGCGTCTGTCGTTTGTGGCATTCTGGTAAGCATATCCAACAGCGCCTGTGGTTTGTGGCGTTTTGGTAAGGGTATCCACTGGCACCTGTAGTTTGTGGCATTCTGGTAAGGGGATCTACTGGCGCCTGTAGTTTTTGGCGTTCTGGTGAGGGTATCCACCGTCGCCTGTCATTTGTAGCATTCTGGTAAGGGTATCCACCGTCGCCTCTAGGTTTTGGCGCTCTGGAGAAGGCATCCATCGGCGCCTGTTGTATGTGTGGTTTGTGGCGTTCTGGAACGGGTATGCACAAGCGCCTGTTGTTTGTGGCGTTCTGGTAAGGGTATGCACCTGGCGCCTGGCGTTTGTGGCGTTTTGGTACGGGTATCCAGCAGCGCCTGTCGTTTGTGGCATTTTGGTAAGGGTATCCACTGGCACCTGTAGTTTGTGGCATTCTGGTAAGGGTATCTACTGGGGCCTGTCTTTTGTGGCGTTCTGGTAAGTGTATCCACCGTTGCCTGTCGTTTGTGGCGTTTTGCTAAGGCTTTCCACCGGCGCCTGTAGTTTGTGACCTTCTGGTAAGGGTGTCCACTAGCCCATGTACTTTGTGGCATTCTGTTAAGGGTATCCACTGGCGCTTGTAGTTTGTGGCATTTTGGTAAGGGTATCCACCGCCGCCTGTGGTTTGTGGCATTTTGGTAAGGGAATCCACCGGCGCCTGGTGAGGGTGTCCGCTAGCCCCTGTAGTTTGTGGCGTTCTGGTAAGGGTATACACTGGCGCCTGTAGTTTGTGGCATTCTGGTAAGGGTGTCCTCCGGCGCCTGAAGTTTGTGGCATTCTGGTAAGGATATCCACCGGCACCTGTAGTTTATGACGTTCTGGTAAAGGTGTCCACTAGCCACTGTAGTTTGTGGCATTTTGGTAAGGGTGTCCACTAGCCCCTGTAGTTTGTGGCGTTCTGGTAAGGGTATATACTGGCGCCTGTAGTTTGTGGCATTCTGGTAAGGGTATCCACCGGCACCTGTAGTTTGTGACGTTCTGGTAAGGGTGTCCACTAGCCCCTGTAGTTGGTGGCATTCTGGTAAGGGTATACACTGGCGCCTGTAGTTTGTGCCATTCTGGTAAGGGCATTGTAGCGTCCGCCGTAATTAGGAAGGAGACAGAACTCGTTAAGTATAGTTGAACCGGAGATACTTCATTGCCCTGGCCACACCAGCTAAGTCTTGTCGGAGATCCTCTCTGCTTCAAGCGTCAAACCAGACTGACTAAACCCTCCGTCCCCCCCATGCTTATATAGCATGATGACGTTTCTCCGACGCCGGAGACCTTCCATCCTGGGCGCTGGCGATCTTCGCCGACGCCTACATTTCGAACCTCTGCACGTCGGCGAGTGTTCCACTGACTCTGCCGTTCTATCAGCGGCGGAGCCAACCTTCTCCTCCCTCGTCCGGCGTAGTAACTATTAACTTATATACAACTCACGCCGGGGCGGGGGAGGGGGCCTGTGAACCCACAGCCCCCCCTCCGTCGCCGCTACACTCTCCCCTACACTCTCCCAAACTAAGTTCCCCTACGCCGTAACTCGGCGCCCTGACTTAATTAATATGTGAAGTGATTACCGGGGGGCCCCCTACTGGGCACTGCCTCCCCTCCTGACCCTACTTTTTGTTACATCGCAACATTACATAGTCATGGCGTAAGGCCTATAGGTTAAGTCTTATGTACACAGTCATTAAATGTTATCATCGCAATATCCCCGGCATGGCGTTGGGCATGCCGCCATAATTACTCTCCACCTTGCATCCGCCGCCGCCACGTCTTCCTCCGTCACCGCCGCTTGCTTATAGGTTAAGTCTCATGTACACAGTCATATAGTGTTAACATCGCAATATCCCCGGCATGGCGTTGGGCATGCCGCCATCATTACTCTCCACCTTGCTCCGCCGCCTCCGCGTCTTCCTCCGTCCCCGCTGGCTGCTGCATGGTTAAGCCTTATGTACATAGTGATCGTCCTCCAGACAGTTCCATACTGTCTCCGGCACAGCGTTCTGTCTGCCGCCGTAGCCGCTCCTCTCCTTTGTCTGGACGACCCTTCCTCGCCGTTCGTCCGCCGTCACTACGCAAGCTCCGGCGTACCCCGTCCAGTCTCTCCTCCGGTCCGTCATCTCCTTCGGCACCCCGCCGGTCCCGTTGCCTTCGCCCCCGGCCCGTCCACTCCGCTCGGCCACTTCTGCAACATCAACAGCACCCATTGTTACCGTTTGTTTAGTAAGGTGAAGGTTCCCCCCTTCTCTTCCTTACTGCCCTCCTTCGCCAGGTTCCCTGGTTCGCTGTACTAGCGAACCTCCCCCATCCCTCCGGCAGATCCCGCTGTCCCTGCTACAGCTCCCTCTCGATTTCTGGTTGTTGTTTACAGTGACTCCCAGGAGGAGGAGGAGGAACCACTGGAGGTGCTGCCAGAGTCGTCCTCCGAATCTGATGTCCCACTGTCCCCATTCTTCTCCCCCTTCTCGCTCACCGCCTTCGGGTTGCCGGCCGGCGTAGTCTGTTCTTCCTCCTCCCCCTCCTCCTCTGGCTCGGCCTCATTCCCCGCCGCCTCCTTCTCTGGTTCTGGCTCGTCCCCCTCATCTCCCTTTTCCTGCCCCGTCCCCTCGTCCAAGTTCCATCCCGGTGTCCTTTGAGTTGCTGGGGTGTTCAGCGGGTCCTCCGGGCCATCCTCCATGTGAGGAGGTGATTTCACTGCCGTTCCTCCTCCCATAGCGTCATAGTCCACGTCGTAATCAAGTCCCTGGTGTAGCACCAGCCCCTCTCTCTGTCTTTTACGGAGTTCCTCCTCGAACCCTACCCCCAAGGCTAGGGGGTCGAAAGGTGCTCCCTGTAATGTTGACGTGGCCAGACGAGCCGTCATCTGCGCCACCGTCTCCCCCTTCCCAGCCAGCCTGGTGAGGACGGCGAGCTGTTCACTCAGTCGCCGGTTCCACTCCTCCGTTTCTTGGAGCCTCTTCTCCTGGCTACTTTGCTCTTTCTTTTCTTTCTTTGCAGAGTCCGTGCTCTCACGCTTATGCTTCTTACGCCCTCCTTTCGCCTTTTCTTCCCCATCTTTGGTGGCCTCTGTTTTCCCTTCCGCCTTTTTCTTCTCCGGCCCCTCACTTACTGTCTGCGAGACCACCGTGCGATGGCTTCCCCCCGCCTCCTCCGGCTCCTTCTTCTTCTTCCTCCCTCCTGCTTTGCTGGTTGGACGGGCTTGCTGTCAAGGCCACCACCGCTAGCTCACTCTCCTCCCTAGGCACCACAATCTTTACCTTCTTTTGCACCAATTTCCGTTTTTTCGCTGGCGTTTTTGGTGTTTCCGCCGTCTCCTCTGTCTCCTCCTCGCCCTGCCATGGTGATTTCCTCCGCTTGGGCTTCTCCTGGGGGACGCCTGTGGATGTTCCTGCCCCCTCCGTTTTCGCTCCCAGCTTCTTCTTCTTGGGCTGCTCCATTATCTTGTCCTCGCTGTCCCCCTCCTCCACGATTGTGTAATCTGGCATAGAGAGGTGTGAGGTGGCGGGTGACAGTGCCACCGGCGGCTTCCTCCGCTGCTGTGGGGTCTCTCCCACCTCTACCTCCACCGGCGGCCACTCATCCAGGAGGCCCGCGTTGGGGTGCTTGGCTTTCACGTGGTTCCTCAACTCTGGTTTTCAGAACACTGGCATCGTCACGCCGCAATTCATCGGGCAGGCGGAGTGCACCTGCGTCTTCAGGTGCTTGGTAGAGATGTGGCGTTGAAGCCCGTCCTTCCTCTTGAACGCATACTTCTTGGAGCTTTCCCCATTCATCTTACACGTCACACAGATGTGTGGCCCGGGGCGGCGTTGGCCATCTCGTCCTGCTCCTGTATGTCTTCTGCTCTTGTTGTCTGCAAATTTCCAATGTTGACCGTCTCGTGTCTTGGCTCGGAATGCCTCCCTGACGGCCCCCTGCCCGCTCTATATAGGCTCGTCTCCGCCGTTTCCCTTGGCGCCTCCCCCTCCGCCGTTCCCACCCTGCCTGGTGGGCGGCGTGGTGATTGTCACCGCCTATCCCACGCCGTTTCCTGTCTCCCCCAGTCTCTCTCTCCTCCCCACTGGGCTGTGTGAGTGATGATGGGCACCGTCTCCTCTCACCCCCAATACCCACCCCGCTTTCTTGTACTCTTCCTTCCCCCAGCCCCCTCTGTCCCGCCATGCTTCCCCCTCTCTGCTCGATGACCGACCGCTTGGCCTGTCCTCCCGGGGGTTTCGCCCTCCCCTGCTACTCGCGCTCCCCCCTGCTAGCATATCGTACTACTCTGTGGTCCATGGCCATTACTAGTGTTGTGCGGAGTATTCCCCTCACGCCGCCCGTTATATGCCCGCCTGGCGCCCTGATTCCCGCTCTTTCCCGATAGGCCACGCCCCTCGCCGACGCCGGGGCAGCGTCGCACGCCTCCGGCTCCGCCAACGCTCGTTCCTCAGTCTCCGGCTTGTGTGCGTCCTCCCACCTAGGTGGCGCCCCTATTGTCACCCCTATTGCCTGACCATGGGCTGCCCCTCCGCCGGCGGCTGCCAGTCTTTGGCGTCGGCGGAGCATTCGGGTAGTGTCCGCCCCGGGGGTGGCCGCCCTTCCCGTTGCGCACTCTCTCTCCTCAGCCGCTCCACCGTTTCGTTTCGGTGGTTGTCCATCCAGGCCCTGTCTACCCCTTCTTCATACCGCATTTAGCGATCCCTCCTCTCTCTCCAGGCGCCCTTTCCACCTGGAATTCAGGGTCCTCCTCCAGCCGGTTTCTTCTTTCCTGCCTGCCTCTATTCCTCTCCTCCCTCTCCGTCTTTTCCTTAGCCTTCAGGCTGCTCCGCCGGTCCCGCTCCTCCTTCATACGCCTTACCAATATCTGTCCACGGTCTTCTCCCTCCCCTCCGCTGTCCTCCTCCTCCGATGGGGAGTCCTCCAACACCGTGGTCCACTGCTGTTCCGCCGATGGCCCTGGTGATGGCACCCACATCTCATCATTTTGGTGTTCTAGGCCGCTCATCTGGACCAGTCGAAGTGCCGTCGGTTCCTGAGGTTCCTCTGTTATACCCCCCTCTTCCACCGACGGAACCTTTTTCAGCGCGTCGTGATCTGGTATACCGCTGTCCCGATCCGGGATTTCACTACCCACGGGCCCGTCCACCAGCTTTGCAACTTCGGTGAGATCCCCTTCTTCTTCAATGGGTGGAAGTAATACACCGTGTCCCCCACCTCTAGCGTGCTCTCCCCAGCCCTGGCGTCATAATTCCGGCGTTGTCTTTCCACCGCCTTCCCCAGTGTCTCCCTTGCATACTCGAATGCCGCCGCCATGCTTACTTGCAACTGAGCCACGTACCCCTCCTCGTCCACCGTCCACTACGGGGACTGCCAGCTGAAAGTAGTTCCTCCCTCCTGGTCCTGTCCACCACGGTCCTAACACGTCATTTACCATTGTTAGTCTGTCCATCTGTGCCGCCCAGGCCCTAACCTCGTAACCCTTGCCATCCAGTTCTCTGGACGGCGGAGGACCGCCGCCGGCATACCATTCTCTGACTCTCTTCAGTACTGGGTCCCGTTCCTGCTCCTCCTTCCAGTTCATGGGTGTATCTCCCTCCTCCTCTCCGCCGGAGCCCCCCGCTCCTGCCTCTTCCGGGTCCCCCGTCGCCGCCTCCACCTCCGCTGTGCGGCTAGGTGCCCCCGCTGGCTCCTCCGCCGGTGGCTCCTCCGCCGGTCTCTGTGCTTGGGCTCTAGTCACCATCCTACAGTGTTGAGGTTCCTCCCCCATCATACCACACTGGCGGCATGGCCGGCATGACAGTCCGTCAGCCTTTCCGTGGTGTTTCCCGGGACGGTGCTCAATCCGCAGATCGTACGTCCGTATCACCTGCAACCATCTGGCTACCTGTCCCTCCGGCTCCTTGAACTCCATCAGCCACCGGTTTGGTCAGCGTCCGGCTCCCGTACGCCGACAGCCTCTCCTGCCCGTTTTGTACCTGGGCCAGCACCGCCCCCAGCCCCTCTCACTTGCGTCCGTATCCAGTATCAGTTCCCCATCCGCGTGTGGGAAAGCCAGTATGGGCGACTGCATCAGGCACTGCTTCAGCCTTTCAAACGCCGTCCCTCACTCCGCTGTCCAGGCGAAGGACCAGCCCTTCTCCGCCAACGCGGAGAGAGGCTTTGCTATCGAGGAGAAGTCCTTCACTAACGACCGGTAATATCCCGCCAGCCCTAGGAAGCTGCGGACCTCCGTTCCCCCCCGGGCGCCGGCCACAACTGCACCGCCTCTATCTTTTCCGGGTCGGTGCCAATCCCCTCCTCGCTTACAGCGTGTCCCAGGAACAAGACCCGCCGGTGTGCCAGCTGGCACTTGCTGGGCTTCACCTTCAGACCTGCCCCTATCAGCCTATCCAGCACCTCCGCCAAGCGGTCTATGTCTTCCTCGAAGGTTCTTGAAAATACAGCGATATCATCCAGGTACACCAAGCAGGTTCGCCACTGTAGGCCCCTGACCACCACCTCCATGACCCTTTCAAATGTACCCGGTGCATTGCACAGTCCAAATGGCATTCATTTGAACCGGAACAGTCCCCTATGCTTGGTGAACGCCGTCTTCTCCTTATCTCCCTCCTTTATGTGCAGCTGCCAGTATCCGCTGGCGAGATCCATCGACGAGAACCATACCGCTCCCGCCATAGTATCCAGGCAGTCCTCCACCCTCGGCAGGGGATATGCATCCTTCACCATCAGCGCATTTAGCCTCCTATAATCCGCATAGAACCGATTCGTCCCATGCTTTTTGCGTACCAGCACCGCCGGCGATGCCCACGGGCTTTGAGATGGCTCAATCACCCCCGCTTCCAGCATCTTGTCCACCTCCTCCTCCATCGTCTCCCGCCGGTGGGGCGCGAGCCTCCTAGGCGGCTGTTTTATCGGGCGTATGTCCCCCGTGTTTATCTCGTGTTGAGCTACGTGCTTATGCCCCTTATCGGCCTTGTCCCTCTGGAACGCCGCTATATTTGTCCTCAGCAAGTCCGCCAATGGCGCCCTCCTGTGATTCTCGGTCCCCTCGACCAGTTGTTGCACCACCCGGGCTTCCGCCGTTCCCCCGCCCGGTCTCCGCCGGCTCCGTCTCCGGGCCCCAGCACCCTGCACCATTCCCCAGGAGTCCTACCTCCCCCTTCGTCTCCTGCCACCTCCTCCAGTGATGCCAGTGTAGTGTGCCGGTAAATGACCACCGGTCCCTTCCCCGGGTTCAGTACTCTCAAAATCGTTTTGCTGTCCTCCGGGCAGACGACCCCTCGGCCCACCAAGAAATCGTTCCGCCGGTTATCCCCTCTCCATTGCTCCACCAGTCCCGCCTGGCCCTCCGGCCACCTCCCCGTGACCGTACCTTCCACCATTGCCTCCTGACCGCTGCCGATTACTGTCAGCCGCGTGCAGACCACCCTACAGCGGTCGTCCGTCTCCTCGGACCACCACATCCGTTCTCCCATGATGTCCACTACTAGGCCTTGCTCCCGGAGGAACACCGCCCCCAGGATCGCTTGTGTCCCCATCTCGGCCATGATAAAGTGTGTTTCCACTGTCCGGTTCCCCAACCTCTCCCCCGAAGGTCCATTGGTTGTCCATTGGCGGCAAACACGTCCCCTCCGCCCGGTTCCAGAGGCCTCCTGACGCCTTTTTCCTCCGCCTCTCTCTTTTCTCCCTTTCACCATGTCCTTCAGCCCTCTACCCCCTACCTGCACTGGGCATCCCCCCGCTCGGTACCGCCGCCGCCAGAGTTTGTGGCACCCCCTCCGGCGCCTTACTCATCAATAGTGGGCACTCCCTCTTGAAGTGTCCCTCCTGCTGACAATGGAAGCAGCCCGTTGGCCGCTTCCTCTGCACCGCCGGAGTCTCTGCCTTCTTCGCCGACCCTTCCATCGCGGCCATCAATGTGGCCACCATCTTGTCCATCTTATCATTCTGAGCTTTCATCTGCTCCGATACTGTGGCATCCACCGACCGAACTCTCTGCTTCTCCTCCGCTTTGCTCTCCGGCTACGCCTCCGCCCCAATGGCCATCATGACCGCCGCTTGGAGATCCGCCGCTTGACACTGGAGGGGGCCTGTGAACCAACAGCCCCCCCTCCGTCGCCGCTACAGTATCCACCGTCGCCTGTAGTTTGTGGCATTCTGGTAACGGTATCCATCGTCGCCTGTAGTTTGTGGCATTCTGGTAAGGGTATCCACCATCGCCTCTAGTTTTTGGCTTTCTGGAGAGGGTATCCATCGGGGCCTGTAGTTTGTGTAGTTTGTGGCGTTCTGGTAAGGGTATGCACCGGCGCCTGTCGTTTGTGGCGTTTTGGAAAGGGTATCCACCGCCACCTGTAGTTTGGGGCATTCTGGTAAGGGTGTCCATCGTCGCCTGTAGTTTGTGGCATTCTGGTAAGGGTATCCACCATCGCCTCTAGTTTTTGGCGCTCTGGAGAGGGTATCCATCGGCGCCTGTAGTTTGTGTAGTTTGTGGCGTTCTGGTAAGGGTATGCACCTCCCTCTGTAGTTAGTGCCGTTCTGGTAAGGGTATCCACCGCCACCTGTAGTTTGTGACGTTCTGTTAAGGGTTCCCACTAGCCCCTGTAGTTTGTGGCGTTCTCGTAAGGGTATACACTGGCGCCTGTAGTTTGTGGCATTCTGGTAAGGGTATCCACCATCGCCTGTAGTTTGTAGCGTTCTGGAAAGGGTATCCACCTCCGCCTGTAGTTTGTGGCATACTGGTAAGGGTGTCCACCGGCCCCTGTAGTTTGTGGCGTTCTGGTAAGGGTGTCCACTGGCCCATGTAGTTTGTGGCATTCTGGTAAGGGTATCCACCTCCCTCTGTAGTTAGTGCCGTTCTGGTAAGGGTATCCACCGCCACCTGTAGTTTGTGGTGTTCTGGTAAGGGTATCCACTGCCGCCTGTAGTTTGAGGCATTGTGGTAAGGGTATCCACCGGCGCATGTCATTTGTAGTATTTTGGTAAGGGTTTCCACCGGCGCCTGTCCTTTGTGGCGTTTTGATAAGGTTATCCACTGCCACCTGTAGTTTGTGACGTTCTGTTAAGGGTGTCCACTAGCCCATGTACTTTGGGGCATTCTGGTAAGGGTATCCACCGCCGCCTGTGGTTTGTGGCATTTTGGAAAGGGTATCCACCGCCGCCTGTAGTTTGTGGCATTCTGGTAAGGGTATCCATCGTCGCCTGTCGTTTGTGATGTTCTGGTTAGGGTGTCCACTAGCCCCTGTAGTTTGTGGCGTTCTCGTAAGGGTATACACTGGCGCCTGTAGTTTGTGGCATTCTGGTAAGGGTATCCACCTCCGCCTGTAGTTTGTGGCATTCTGGTAAGGGTATCCACCGCTGCCTGTAGTTTGAGGCATTGTGGTAAGGGTATCCACCGGCGCCTGTCATTTGTAGTATTTTGGTAAGGGTTTCCACCGGCGCCTGTCCTTTGTGGCGTTTTGATAAGGTTATCCACTGCCACCTGTAGTTTGTGACGTTCTGTTAAGGGTGTCCACTAGCCCATGTACTTTGGGCATTCTGGAAAGGGTATCCACCGCCGCCTGTCGTTTGGGTCATTCTGGTAAGGGTGTCCACCGCCGCCTGTGGTTTGTGGCATTTTGGAAAGGGTATCCATCGGCTCCTGTAGTTTGTGACGTTCTGGTTAGGGTGTCCACTAGCCCCTGTAGTTTGTGGCGTTCTCGTAAGGGTATACACTGGCGCCTGTAGTTTGTGGCATTCTGGTAAGGGTATCAACCTCCGCCTGTAGTTTGTGGCATACTGGTAAGGGTGTCCACCGCCACCTGTAGTTTGTAGCGTTCTGGTAAGGGTATCCACCGCTGCCTGTAGTTTGTGGCATTCTGGTAAGGGTATCCACCGCCACCTGTAGTTTGTAGCGTTCTGAAAAGGGTATCCACCGCTGCCTGTAGTTTGTGGCATTCTGGTAAGGGTATCCACCGGCGCCTGTTGTTTGTGGCATTCTGGTAAGGGTGTCCTCCGGCGCCTGAAGTTTGTGGCATTCTGGTAAGGGTATCCACCGGCACCTGTAGTTTGTGGTGTTCTGGTAAGGGTATCCACCGGCGCCTGTTGTTTGTGGCGTTCTTTTGAGAGTGTCCGCAAGCCCCTGTAGTTTGTGGTGTTCTGGTAAGGGTATGCACCTGGCGCCTGGCGTTTGTGGCGTTTTGGTACGGGTATCCAGCAGCGCCTCTTGTTTTTGGCATTTAGGTAAGGGTATCCACTGGCACCTGTAGTTTTCTGGCATTCTTGTAAGGGTATCTACTGGGGCCTGTCCTTTGTGGCGTTCTGGTAAGGGTATGTACCTGGCGCCTGGCGTTTGTGGCGTTTTGGTACGGGTATCCAGCAGCGCCTCTTGTTTTTGGCATTTAGGTAAGGGTATCCACTGGCACCTGTAGTTTTCTGGCATTCTTGTAAGGGTATCTACTGGGGCCTGTCCTTTGTGGCGTTCTGGTAAGGGTATGTACCTGGCGCCTGGCGTTTGTGGCGTTTTGGTACGGGTATCCAGCAGCGCCTCTTGTTTTTGGCATTTAGGTAAGGGTATCCACTGGCACCTGTAGTTTTCTGGCATTCTGGTAAGGGTATCTACTGGGGCCTGTCGTTTGTGGCGTTCTGGTAAGGGTATGTACCTGGCGCCTGGCGTTTGTCGCGTTTTGGTACGGGTATCCAGCAGCGCCTGTCGTTTGTGGCATTTTGGGAAGGGTATCCACTGGCACCTGTAGTTTTCTGGCATTCTGGTGAGGGTATCTACTGGGGCCCGTAGTTTTTGGCATTCTGGTGAGGGTATCCACCGTCACCTGTAGTTTGTTGCATTCTGGTAAAGGTATCCACCGGCTCCTGTAATTTGTGACGTTCTGGTTAGGGTGTCCACTAGCCCCTGTAGTTTGTGGCGTTCTCGTAAGGGCATACACTGGCGCCTGTAGTTTGTGGCATTCTGGTAAGGGTGTCATCCAGCGCCTGAAGTTAGTGACATTCTGGTAAGGGTATCCACCGGCGCCTGTCTTTTGTGGCGTTCTGCTAAGGCTATCCACCGGCGCCTGTAGTTTGTGACGTTCTGGTAAGGGTATCCACCGCCACCTGTAGTTTGTGACGTTCTGGTAAGGGTGTCCACCGTCGCCTGTAGTTTGTTGCATTCTTGTAAGAGTATCCACCGTCGCCTGTCGTTTTTGGCTTTTCGGTAAGGGTGTCCTCCTGCAAGGAAATTTGGGACGTTCTGGTTAGGGTATCCACCGGCGCCTGTCGTTTGTGGCGTTTTGCTGAGGCAATCCACCTGCGCCTGTAGTTTGTGGCATTCTGGAGAGGGTATCCACCGCTGTTTCTAGTTTGTGGCATTTTGGTAAGGGTATCCACCACCGCCTGTAGTTTGTAGCGTTCTGGTTAGGGTATCCACCTCCGCCTGTAGTTTGTAGCGTTCTGGAAAGGGTATCCACCGCTACTGTAGTTTTTGGCATACTGGTAAGGGTGTCCACCGCTGCCTGTAGTTTGTGGCATTCTGGTAAGGGTGTCCACCGCTGCCTGTAGTTTGTGGCATTCTGGTAAGGGTGTCCACTAGCCCCTGTAGTTGGTGGCGTTCTGGTAAGGGTATACACTGGCGCCTGTAGTTTGTGCCATTCTGGTAAGGGCATTGTAGCGTCCGCCGTAATTAGGAAGGAGACAGAACTCGTTAAGTATAGTTGAACCGGAGATACTTTATTGCCCTGGCCACACCAGTTAAGTCTTGTTGGAGATCCTCTCTGCTTCAAGCGTCAAACCAGACTGACTGAACCCTCCGTCCCCCCCTTGCTTATATAGTGTTTCTCCTACGCCGGAGACCTTCCATCCTGGGCGCTGGCGATCTTCGCCGATGCCCCCATTTCGAACGTCTCCGCGTCGGCAAGGGTTCCACTGACTCTGCCGTTCTATCAGCGGCAGAGCCAACCTTCTCCTCCCTCGTCCGGCGTAGTAACTATTAGCTTATATACAACTCACGCCGGGGCGGGGGAGGGGGCCTGTGAACCCACAGCCCCCCCCTCCGTTGCCGCTACACTCTCCCCTACACTCTCCCAAACTAAGTTCCCCTCCGCCGTGACCCGGCGCCCTGACTTAATTAGTATGTGAAGTGATTACCGGGGGGCCCCCTTCTGGGCACTGCCTCCCCTCCTGACCCTACTTTTTGTTACATCGCAACATTACATAGTCATGGCGTAAGGCCTATAGGTTAAGTCTTATGTACACAGTCATATAGTGTTAACATCGCAATATCCCCGGCATGGCGTTGGGCATGCCGCCATAATTACTCTCCACCTTGCTCCGCCGCCTCCGCGTCCTCCTCCGTCCCCGCTGGCTGCTGCATGGTTAAGCCTTATGTACATAGTGATCGTCCTCCAGACAGTTCCATACTGTCTCCGGCACAGCGTTCTGTCTGCCGCCGTAGCCGCTCCTCTCCTTCGTCTAGACGACGCTTCTTCGCCGTTCGTCCGCCGTCACTACGCCAGCTCCGGCGTACCCCGTCCGGTCTCTCCTCCGGTCTGTCATCTCCTTCCGCACCCCACCGGTCCCGTTGCCTTCGTCCCCAGCCCGTCCACGCCGCTCGGCCACTTCTGCAACATCAACAGCACCCATTGTTACCGTTTGTTTAGTAAGGTGAAGGTTCCCCCCTCCTCTTCCTTACTGCCCTCCTTCGCCAGGTTCCCCGGTTCGCTGTACTACCGAACCTCCCCCATCCCTCCGGCAGATCCCGCTGTCCCTGCTACAGCTCCCTCTCGATTTCTGGTTGTCGTTTACAGTGACTCCCACTGGCCCGAGATCCGCCTCCCCCTTCCTCCTTACTCCCGCCTGTTCCCCGTACTGGTTTCCCCGGTACCGAGCCACAAGTTCCTGCTTACCGTGTGTTGCTTTATGTCGCCCCCTCCGGTTGCTCCGTCTGTCGACTTCCCTGGATGGCGTAGCGAGTCCTGGTGATTTGGACTACCTCCACCTCGCCAGACGGTAGTGTGACGAGAGCCGTTGAGACCTGGCCCCCCCTGACGACCTCCAGTTCTTCGTCCGCCAGGTGCCCCGCCCGTAGTGCCGCCGCCAGTCCCGCCAAGCTCCTCGGCCCCTGGTACTCCGTGTCCCAGGGCATGAGTGCCGCCGCCATTCCTCCGTTCCCCGGCTGAGTCGGGGCCGAGCCCACGTTCACCTGAGGAGCCGGGTTGTCTGTCTCCACTCCTCCACCTCCTCCTTCCCGGCCGGCGACCCTGCACCCGCGCTCGTTGACCCACTAATGTTCACTGGTTCTGCCGTGTCATTTGGGTCCCGAGTCGTGGTAGAGGATGCCAAGGTGTTGGATACGGCGGAGGTTGCAGAAGTGTCCGCCACTGCAACATCCGAGACATGTGATGCGGTGGAGGTGCCGGAGTTAGCTGAGTTGTTCACGGAGGTATTAGCCATGTCCTTCCCCTCCCCGTCCTTATCCTCCGCCGCCGTCTCCTTTTTCTCCCCCTCCTCTCTCTTCCGGACCTCCTCCGCCGCCCGCGCATTGAATGTGTCCACCACGTTCTTTTGCTCTAGCAGCTGTCTATTCCTCTCCATGCTTTTTCCCCTTCCCTTTCGGCTCCTTTCTGTCTCCTGGCATTTTAGTTCAGCCTTTTCGGCGACGTAGGCTGCCTTCAGATGCTGTCTCTTGGTGGGTTGCGGCTCGTCCTCCTCGTCGGAGGAGGATGAAGAGGACGAGGAGGAGGAGGAGGAGGAGGAGGAGGAGGAGGAACCACTGGAGGTGCTGCCAGAGTCGTCCTCCGAATCTGATGTCCCACTGTCCCCACTCTTCTCCCCCTTCTCGCTCACCGCCGTCGGGTTGCCGGCCGGCGTCGTCTGTTCGTCCTCCTCCCCCTCCTCCTCCTCATCTCCCTTTTCCTGCCCCGTCCCCTCGTCCAAGTTCCATCCCGGTGTCCTTTGAGTTGCTGGGGTGTTCAGCGGGTCCTCCGGGCCATCCTCCATGTGAGGAGGTGATTTCACTGCAGTCCCTCTCCCCATAGCGTCATAGTCCACGTCGTAATCAAGTCCCTGGTGTAGCACCAGCCCCTCTCTCTGTCTTTTACGGAGTTCCTCCTCGAACCCTACCCCCAAGGCTAGGGGGTCGAAAGGTGCTCCCTGTAATGTTGACGTGGCCAGCTGGGCCGTCATCTGCGCCACCATCTCCCCCTGTTGTTGGATATTTCGGTTTCCCCTGCCGGTTTCTTGGCCCCCTCCGGCTCCCCAGCCGGTTTCTTGGACCCCGGCGGCTGTGGTTTCTGGCCCTCCTTTTTCTTTCCCCCCCGTCCTTTTTCCGCCGCCCCCTTCTTCTTCTCCTCTGGCTCCTTCTTCGCCGGTTCCTCTTCCTTTTCCTTCTTTTTCCCCGGCTTACTTTCCTCTTTCTTTTCCTTCTTTGCCGAGTCCGTGCTCTCACGCTTATGCTTCTTACGCCCTCCTTTCGCCTTTTCTTCCCCATCTTTGATGGCCTCTGTATTCCCTTCCGCCTTTTTCTTCTCCGGCCCCTCACTTACTGTCTGCGAGACCACCGTGCAACGGCTTCCCCCCGCCTCCTCCGGCTCCTTCTTCTTCTTCCTCCCTCCTGCTTTGCTGGTGGACGGGCTTGCTGTCAATGCCACCACCGCTAGCTCACTCTCCTCCCTAGGCACCCCAATCTTTACCTTCTTTTGCACCAATTTCCGTTTTTTCACTGGCGTTTTTGGTGTTTCCGCCGTCTCCTCCGTCTCCTCCTCGCCCCGCCGTGGTGATTTCCTCCGCTTGGGCTTCTCGTGGGGGAACCCTGTGGATGTTCCTGCCCCCTCCGTTTTCGCTCCCCGCTTCTTCTTCTTGGGCAGCTCCATTCTCTTGTCCTCGCTGTCCCCCTCCTCCCCGATTGTGTACCCCGGCGTAGAGAGGTGTGAGGTGGAGGGTGACAGTGCCACCGGCGGCTTCCTCCGCTGCGCTGGGGTCTCTCCCACCTCTACCTCCACCGGCGGCCACTCATCCAGGAGGCCCGCGTTGGGGTGCTTGGCTTTCACGTGGTTCCTCAACTCTGGTTTTTGGAACACTGGCATCGTCATGCCGCAATTCATCGGGCAGGCAAAGTGCACCTGCGTCTTCAGGTGCTTGGTAGAGATGTGGCATTGAAGCACGTCCTTCCTCTTGAACGCATACTTCTTGGAGCTTTCCCCGTTCATCTTACACGTCACACAGATGTGTGGCCCGGGGTCGGCGTTGGCCATCTCGTCCTGCTCCTGTATGTCTTCTGCTCTTATTGTCTGCAAATTTCCAATGTTGACCGTCTCGTGTCTTGGCTCGGAATGCCTCCCTGACGGCCCCCCGCTCTATATAGGCTCGTCTCCGCCGTTCGCCTTGGCGCCTCCCCCTCCGCCGTTCCCACCGGTTGGCGGTGTGGTGATTGTCTCCGCCTATCCCACGCTGTTTCCTGTCTCCGCCAGTCTCTCTCCTCCCCACTGGGCTGTGTGAGTGATGATGGGCACCGTCTCCTCTCACCCCCGATACCCACCCCGCTTTCTTGTACTCTTCCCTCCCCCAGCCCCCTCTGTCCTGCCTTGCTTCCCCCTCACAGCTCGACGACTGACCGCTCGGCCTGTCCTCCCAGGGGGTTTCAACCTCCCCTGCTGCTCCCGCTCCCCCCTGCTAGCATATCGTACTACTCTGTGGTCCATTACTAGCGTTGTGCGGAGTATTCCCCTCACGCCGCCCGTTATATGCCCGCCTGGGGCCCCGATTCCCGCTCTTTCCCGATAGGCCACGCCCCGCGCCGACGCCGGGGCAGCGTCGCCCGCCTCCGGCTCCGCCGACGCTTGTTCCTCAGTCTCCGGCCTATGTGGTAGCTCTGCGTCCTCCCACCTAGGTGGCGCCCCTATTGTCACCCCTATTGCCTGACCATGGGCTGCCCCTCCGCCGGCGGTGGCCCGTCTTCGGCGTCGGCGGAGCATTCGGGTGGTGTCCGCCCCGGGGGTGGCTGCCCTTCCCGTTGCGCACTCTCTCTCCTCCGCCGCTCCGCCGTTTCGTTTCGGTGGTTGTCCAGCCAGACCCTGTCTACCCCTTCTTCATACCGTATCCAGCGATCCTTCCTCTCTCTCCAGGTTGCCCTTTCCACCTGGAATTCAGGGTCCTCCTCCAGCCGGTTTCTTCTTTCCTGACTGCCTCTATTCCTCTCCTCCCTCTCCGTCTTTTCCTTAGCCTTCCGGCTGCTCCGCCGGTCCCGCTCCTCCTTCATACGCCTTACCGATATCTGTCCCCGGTCTTCTCCCTCCCCTCCGCTGTCCTCCTCCTCCGATGGGGAGTCCTCCAAAACCATGCTCCACTGCTGTTCCGCCGATGGCCCGGGTAATGGCACCCAAATCTCGTCATTTTGGTGTTCTAGGCCGCTCATCTGGACCAGTCGAAGTGCCGTCGGTTCCTGAGGTTCCTCTCTTATACCCCCCTCTTCCTCCACCGGAACCTTTTTCAGCGCGTCGTGATGCACTGTTTCGTGCTTCGGTCCCGCTTAATCTTGTATACCGCCGTCCCGATCCGCGATTTCACTACCCACGGGCCCGTCCACCAGCTTTGCAACTTTGGTGAGATCCCCTTCTTCTTCAATGGGTGGAAGTAATACACCGTGTCCCCCACCTCTAGCTTGCTCTCCCCAGCCCTGGCATCATAATTCCCGCGTTGTCTTTCCACCGCCTTCCCCAGTGTCTCCCTTGCATACTTGAATGCCGCCGCCATGCTTACTTGCAACTGAGCCACGTACCCCTCCTCGTCCACCGTCCACTACGGGGACTGCCAGCTGAAAGTAGTTCCTCCCTGCTGGTCCTGTCCACCACCGCCCTAACACGTCATTCACCATTGTTAGTCTGTCCATCTGCGCCGCCAAGGCCCTTACCTTGTAACCCTTGCCATCCAGTTCTCTGGATGGCGGAGGACCGCCGCCGGCGTACCATTCTCTGACTCTCTTCAGTACTGGGTTCCGTTCCTGCTCCTCCTTCCAGTTCATGGGTGTATCTCCCTCCTTCTCTAGGTGCCCCCGCTGGCTCCTGCGCCGGTGGCTCCTCCGCCGGTCGCTGTGCTTGGGCCCTAGTCACCACCCTACAGTGTTGAGGTTCCTCCCCCATCATACCACACAGGGGGCATGGCCGGCATGACTGTCCGTCAGCCTTTCCGTGGTGTTTCCCGGGACGGTGCTCAATCCGCAGATCATATGTCCCTATCACCTGCAACCACCTGGCTACCTGTCCCTCCGGCTCCTTGAACTCCATCAGCCACCGGAGTGACGCGTGATCCGTCCTCACTTTGACTGACCTCCCCATCAAGTAGTGCTTGAATTTCTTTATGGGGAAGACAATTGCCAGCAGCTCCCTCCGGGTCATGCAGTAATTCCTCTCCGGTTTGGTCAGCGTCCGGCTCCCGTACGCCAACACCCTCTCCTGCCAACGCAGAGAGAGGCTTTGCTATCGAGGAGAAGTCCTTCACGAACGACCAGTAATATCCCGCCAGCCCTAGGAAGCTGTGGACCTCCGTTCCCCCCCCCCGGGCGCCGGCCACGACTGCACCGCCTCTATCTTTTCCGGGTCGGTGCCAATCCCCTCCTCGCTTACAGCATGTCCCAGGAACAAGACCCGCCGGTGTGCCAGCTGGCACTTGCTGGGCTTCACCTGCAGACCTGCCCCTATCAGCCTATCCAGCACCTCCGCCAAGCGGTCTATGTCTTCCTCGAAGGTTCTTGAAAATACAGCGATATCATCCAGGTACACCAAGCAGGTTCGCCACTGTAGGCCCCTGACCACCACCTCCATGACCCTTTCAAATGTACCCGGTGCATTGCACAGTCCAAATGGCATTCATTTGAACCAGAACAGTCCCCTATACGTGGTGAGCGCCGTCTTCTCCTTATCTCCCTCCTTTATGTGCAGCTGCCAGTATCCGCTGGCGAGATCCATCGACGAGAACCATACCGCTCCCACCATAGTATCCAGGCAGTCCTCCACCCTCGGCAGGGGATATGCATCCTTCGCCATCACCGCATTTAGCCTCCTATAATCCGCACAGAACCGATTTGTCCCATGCTTTTTGCGTACCAGCACCACCTGCGATGCCCACGAGCTTTGAGATGGCTCAATCACCCCCGCTTCCAGCATCTTGTCCACCTCCTCCTCTATCGTCTCCCGCCGGTGGGGCGCGAGCCTCCTAGGCGGCTGTTTTATCGGGCATATGTCCCCCATGTTTATCTCGTGTTGAGCTACCTGCGTATGCCCCTTATCGGCCTTGTCCCTCTGGAACGCCGCTATATTCGTCCTCAGCAAGTCCGCCAATGGCGCCCTCCTGTGATTCTCGGTCCCCTCGACCAGTTGTTGCACCACCCGGGCCTCCGCCGTTCCCCCGCCGGGTCTCCGCCGGCTCCGTCTCCGGGCCCCAGCACCCTGCACCATTCCCCGAGAGTCCTTCCTCCCCTTTCGTCTCCTGCCACCTCCTCCAGTGACGCCAGTGTAGTGTGCCGGTAAATGACCGCCAGTCCCTTCCCCGGGTTCAGTACTCTCACAATCGTTTTGCTGTCCTCCGGGCAGACGACCCCTCGGCCCACCAAGAAATCGTTCCGCCGGTTATCCCCTCTCCCACCTGGCCCTCCAGCCACCTCCCCGTGACCGTACCTTCCACCATTGCCTCCTGACCGCTGCCGATTACTGTCAGCCGCGTGCAGACCACCCTACAGCGGTCGTCCCCCTCCTCGGACCACCACATCCGTTCTCCCATGATGTCCACTACTAGGCCTTGCTCCCGGAGGAACACCGCCCCCAGGATCGCTTGTGTCCCCATCTCGGCCATGATAAAGTGTGCTTCCACTGTCCGGTTCCCCAACCTCTCCCCCGAAGGTCCATTGGTTGTCCATTGGCGGCAAACACGTCCCCTCCGCCCGGTTCCAGAGGCCTCCTGACTCCTTTTTCCTCCGCCTCTCTCTTTTCTCCCTTTCACCATGTCCTTCAGCCCTCTACCCCCGACCTGCACTGGGCTACCCATGTAGGTCGGTTCTAGTTTCCAGCATTTGCCAGGATAGTGGCGGGCATCCCCCCGCTCGGTACCGCCGCCGCCAGAGTTTGTGGTACCATCTCCGGCGCCTTACTCATCAATAGTGGGCACTCCCTCTTGAAGTGTCCCTCCTGCTGACAATTGGCCGCTTCCTCTGCACCGCCGGAGTCTCCGCCTTCTTTGCCAACCCTTCCATCGCGGCCATCAATGTGGCCACCAGCTTGTCCATCTTATCGTTCTGAGCTTTCATCTGCTCCGATACTGTGGCATCGGCCGACCAAACTCTCTGCTTCTCCTCCGCGTCGCTCTCCAGCTACGCCTCCGCCCCAATGGCCGTCATCACCGCCGCTTGGAGATCCGCCGGTTGAGACTGGTACACCCACTGCTTCAGACGCCCGTCCCCTAACGCCGTCAAGAACCGGTCCAGTACCAGTGCATCCACCGTTTTTGCTTCTGCCTCCGGGTATGCCAGCCATGTATACTTCATCAGCTCTTGTTGCAGTGCTTGCATGCTCGACCCCGGTTTCCTTACCCTCGTTCGTAAGAGCGCTTTATAGGTCTCCTTCTGGTTCGGCAGTTCGTACCTCAGCAGCAGCGCTTCCCTGAGCTTGCGATACCCCTCCGCCGTTGCCGGCTGGATTCCTGACAGCAGCCGCCTGGCTTGACCATCCAGGCTCAACCCCAAGAACATGCCCGCCTCCTTCTCCGACCATCCGTTTACTTTCACACACAAGTCGAAGTGGTTGAAATAATCCACCCGGTCCCCCGACCCATCAAACCTTGTTGGCTTGCTTGCTGGCTTCACCCCCGAGCCCCTCCAGCCCCGGTCTCTGCCGGCACCTGGTCTGGGTCCCTCTGCCTCGCTCCTCCAGGTACACCAAGCAGGTTCGCCACTGTAGGCCCTTACCACCACCTCCATGACCCTTTCAAATGTACCCGGTGCATTGCACAGTCCAAATGGCATTCATTTGAACCGGAACAGTCCCCTATACGTGGTGAGCGCCGTCTTCTCCTTATCTCCCTCCTTTATGTGCAGCTGCCAGTATCCGCTGGCGAGATCCATCGACGAGAACCATACCGCTCCCACCATAGTATCCAGGCAGTCCTCCACCCTCGGCAGGGGATATGCATCCTTCACCATCACCGCATTTAGCCTCCTATAATCCGCACAGAACCGATTTGTCCCATGCTTTTTGCGTACCAGCACCACCTGCGATGCCCACGAGCTTTGAGATGGCTCAATCACCCCCGCTTCCAGCATCTTGTCCACCTCCTCCTCTATCGTCTCCCGCCGGTGGGGCGCGAGCCTCCTAGGCGGCTGTTTTATCGGGCGTATGTCCCCCATGTTTATCCTGTGAACCCACAGCCCCCCCTCCGTCGCCGCTACAGTATCCACCGTCGCCTGTAGTTTGTGGCATTCTGGTAAGGGTATCCATCGTCGCCTGTAGTTTGTGGCATTCTGGTAAGGGTATCCACCATCGCTTCTAGTTTTTGGCACTCTGGAGAGGGTATCCATCGGAGCCTGTAGTTTGTGTAGTTTGTGGCGTTCTGGTAAGGGTATGCACCGGCGCCTTTTGTTTGTGGCGTTTTGGAAAGGGTATCCACCGCCACCTGTAGTTTGGGGCATTCTGGTAAGGGTGTCCACCGCCACCTATAGTTTGCGGCATTCTGGTAAGGGTATCCACTGCCACCTGTAGTTTGTGCCGTTCTGGTAAGGGTATGCACCGGCGCCTGTCGTTTGTGGTGTTTTGGTAAGGGTATCTACTGGCGCCTGTAGTTTGTGGTGTTCTGATTAGGGTATCCATGGTAGCCTGTAGTTTGTGGCATTGTGGTAAGGGTATCCACCGGCGCCTGTCGTTTGTAGTATTTTGGTAAGGGTTTCCACCGGCGCCTGTCGTCAAAGCCTGTCGGATAGCTTGCACCACAGCCTAAGTACATAGCCCCCATAGTAGCCCCGCTAGCGGCGCCCGTAGTCGCTAGGTCTAGGCCTAAAAAAGGGCAAATAATTTCTTGCTCGGCCAAAAATGGTCGGATTTCAAATCCTTGAAAGCCGGTAGCATGCCCAGAGCATCAGCGTCAGTTTACTGAACAGCCTCGGCACCAGGCACCCATAGTAAACCAAGTAGCCGCACCAATAGTCACTGGGTCTAGGCCTAAAAAAGGGCAAGTAATTTCTTGCTTGGCCAAAAATGGTCGGATCTCAAATCCGTAAAAGCTGGAAGGATGCCCAGAGCATCAGCGTCATTTTAATGAACAGCCTCGGCACCAGGGGCCGATAGTAAACCACCAAGTAACCGCACCCATAGTCACTGGGTCTAGGCCTAAAAATGGGGCAAAAAATTCCAGCTCGGCCAAAAATGCAAAAATTTGCAGAACAGCCACAGTACCTGGCCCCCATAGTAAACCCGCTAGCGGCGCTCGTGGTCGCATTTTGGGCCTAGAAAGGACCTACTAATTTCTGGCTTTACAAATACAGCTCTGATTTTGATTTCGAAAAAAGAAAAGTGACCCCTGAGAGTTCCAAGTCGGTTTGCCACCTAGTGGCGCCACCTATCAAATTTCCATTTAGGCTTAAAGAGTAACTCGCTTAATAATTGTCCGAGCGTCAAATCAAGGAAGTGAATGGAAACTGAAAATCAAATGGATGAACCAGGGCCTCAAAAATTCAAGCATATTTCACACTGCCCTCAAAAAGACACCCCTCCCCCAGGCAACGCCACTGCCACCCCACAGCATCCCGGTTCCATTTTCACCTAATATGCACCAACCAGAGACCAGCATTTTCTCAACTGCAGTATCTCAAGGTATAGAACACTAGCAGACGACGCACTCCTCACACACAAATACACCCAAACCACCACCTCACACACCTCGATAAAATTAACACGGCCCTCAGATATGGCCTCTTCTCCCCCTCACAATTTTAATTTGGCCACATATTTCTTGCTTTCCATTCATCACCTTTTACTGCTCTGGGCCAATCACAGGTCGCATCTCCCATTCACTGCGACACTCACATGGCCAAAAGTTTGGACTTCCCAGAGGCTGCAAATTGCTGTTTTTCGGCGGATTTAAGGCCACAACAGTCGACTACTGTTGTCCCTACAGTTCATGAGGTGAGGAGGGACGGTTTACTGGTCAGCCAGGGGTCTGACAAGCCCCAAATTCTTCTGAAACTTTGATTTTCGAACATCGCCGAGTCGCCGAAAAGCGTCACACACTCTATATAGAGCTTTGAGAAGGCCAGAAATGAAGAGCAGACGAAATTCTGATTGAAATTGACTATTTACATGTCAAAATCGGACAAGATCTCATTCTAATTGTATTTTTCTGACAGCTAAAAGTGTGTTTTGGGGGGTTTATTTTCGGTTTGCTTAGCTGTCACTATAGTGACAGACCCAACCACCTAAAGTAGGAGTCTACCATACAATGCCATGTGACTAGGGAGTGGTCATTTTTAAATAACTAGGTGTGGAGAAAAAAAATTTGACCCCTCTTGGAGGGGGGGTGCAAAAAAATGTTGCTAAAAAATGAGAAATCCCACAATGGATTCAACAATGTTGCCTACTACATTTTACATTAAATTTCATGTTGTCGAGAGCCAAAAATGTGTAGATCTATTGGGGTGTTCTACTTTTGCTTAGGGAGTGTTCATTTATTAATTAGGCCCTACAGGGGGGGTGATGAGATTTCATGCGGAGGGGTGACATTTTTTTACGCCCCCCCCCCCTCGAGAGCGCGTGGAATGTTTTGCCCCCCCCCTCGCCGAAAGCGCCGAAAATCTTTCGCCCACCCTCCTTTGAACTATATTAACGCGCTGGCTTTTTTTGCTAAAAGGGGGCTAAATTTTTTACACACCACCCCTAAAGAGTGGTCAGAATTTTCTACCCCCCCCCCCTCAGGAGGGGTTGGATGTTTTTGCGCCCCCCCCCCCCCTGTAACTAATAAATGAACACTTAGTTTAACTATCACTGTAGTGACAGACCCACCCACCCACTCTCACCTACAGAGGAAAGCTACAGACTTGTGTGTTGCAGTGGTTATTTTGGTTTTTCAGTTGTCACTAAAGTGACTGACAGACCCACACAGGCCCATTGACCCCAACAGAAACACAGAAACCGCTGGTGGCCGAAACTAAAGTAGCACAGTATAGAAATAAGGGTTTCTCTATGGACTGACATTTTACAATGGATAGATGTACACTATTACAGTCCCTCCCCCTCTGCTGTCAGAATAGCATCACGGCCTGACAGGTTTCATTCCCTCCCGATGGGTCGGTATGCTTCACCAACACAGCGCTGGCAGGTTAGCTACCACAGCTGCATTGGTGCGTCGTGCTGACAAAGGAACATGGAGCCTTGGTGCCTTACAAACACTGCAGCTTAACTCTACAACAACAACATACCATACATCCATGATTCTATTTACTCAGTTCACTTTTATTCTGCCCTCAACATTAGATTCCACCAGCCTCCGATGTGTGCCACGTGACGTCGCCGTCCGGTGCTGGGAGTCGTTGATGGCGTAACACGTACCGCAGTCCCCATCCAAGGTAAGCAACTCAGCTCAAAGTCTTCACCCAGTAAGCCTCCCTACCTGTGCCCTAAATGAGTTGACATGTCTAACCAGAATTGTATTGGTTTTTGAATTTGTGTTTTCTTTATTATAGAAACTTTTGATTTGTGTATCTAAAGGTGTAACCCTTTGTTCTTTTATACAGGGCACTTTGGGTCTCTGGGTCATCGGTTGCCAGTTTCCACTATCAAGCTGACATGTGACGCAGCAACACCAGTAGAGATTCTGTCTGGTAAGTGTATGCTTTGATGAAACCACTCGTATAAGTATGAGACAGAATGTGCACGGTAGAGGCAACATCACACCGTCCCACCCCAAAACAGCATGTGCACAGAATTAAAACTAGAGAAAATGCAAAATTAAAATGAAACAATCAATAATAAATGAGCTAGAAATCATTAGGTGTTTTATTGGACCCAGATGCGACTAGGGGCCCTACCAGCGGGTTTAAGGTCTATGCGTGCCTGGTGCCAAGGCAGTTCACCACACTATTGGGGATACCTTTGGCATCCTGGCAGTTTTTACAGCATTAAAATCCAACTATTTTTGACAGAGCTAGAAACTATTTGCCCTTTTTCTGGCCTACACCTAGTGACTACGGGCGCCCCCTAGTGGGTTTACTATGGGTGCCAGGTGCCAAGGGTGTTGACCAAACTGTTGGGGATGTCCTGGCAGTTTTTACTATTTGAAATCTGACCATTTTTGGTGGAACCAGAAATTATTTTGAAGTATTCAAACACCATGCTGGCACCACAGGGTTGACACAAAACTTAAAGGTTTTGCATCATGCATGAATGCAGCCATGGCGAGTAGGCTGAAACACCAGAGAAGCCTTGTCTATGTAAACTAACATTATTCAAATTCTGAATGTAAACTAAGAGCAGTTTCATGTTACAGGGCATCAAGGCGGCAGTGGTGGTGGTGGAGAGTCAGGAGCGTATCCACTGCAGTAACCCGATAGTGCCGCTGCAGTACCAGCCCGGGCAGACTGCAGACAGCTTGGGACTCACCTGCAAGTAGACCTACACCATTGACATCCCCCAGGACATCACCGCCTGGAAAGGAGTGAAACCTCACTTTATCTTGTCTCTGGTGACTTCCATCAACATATTGACATATAACACACACACAGTATACAAGTACCTGAAGCTTTTTCCCCCGACATTTGATTTGTTCTGGTCCAATTAGATGGTCTAGACATTCTGTTTGCTGTGGACTTACCTTGCTATCATGGTTAATAGGTGGACATTTACTAAGAAATGCAAATAAACAAAATAAACAAGAGTTTTGTTTTTATATCTTTTATTCATCTTGAATAACAAATGGGCGTGCTCATCAAGTTAATGTTGGTTTAGATATCTACACAACCATCACCCCTGGTTTAACATCATTCTGTAGATTTATGTTCATGATAGATCTAGCTTTGATAAATTAGTTATAAACGGTTAGGTGAGGTTAAGTTGCTACTTCAAATGACCGGTAGGCCCATATACAATTTTTGGTGTGTGAAACAAATATCTGTCACATTTATTAATTTGGTTTATCTTTAAATATGTATAAATGAACATTGGACATAAATTATTGAGTGTTTAAATAAGCTGTATGGTACGCCTGGATTATAGTACAGCAGTGAATCCACATACAAACACTGAAACAGGTTTGTAAGCCTGCCAGTTATAACATATGATCTATTCCACTGGGGTAAATCTCATTCAACATCACTAGTACTGAAAATCTTCTTTTTATTGGAACTTGAGAGGTGAAAATTGACACTACGTTCCTAGAATGATGCTCACAAAGTATTACAAAATGCCCAAGCTGTAGATGCCATTTGTTTATAGATATGTTCACCACACTAAAAAAAGCTTCATTAAAAATATAACAAAACTTTTACTGACACTCTTTTACAACAGAGAGTTGTTTCAAATTATAACAAAAATAAATGTTCATTTCTTCAGAATGTTAAAAGCTTCTGACTGAATAAGTGACAAGTACAAACTGGTGTAAGGCAAAGTGGTTGTCAAGTGGACGCTCATCACTAATTTTCACTTATGACAATAAAAAGTTCAATTTTAATGTACAATGATTGTTGTTTAATGAAATATAACCATATAGGGTACATTAGTGCTTCAAGTGATCTCTATTGTTGATGTTGTCACATAGTCTTATATTCAAGTACAGCAGTGAAACCTTCAGAAATGTATAAAATATGTACAGCGTGAGATGCACACAAGGACGGTTGAGATATCATTGCTGCCCTTAAAGGGTCAAAGAAGTACTCTGTGAGAGGATATCAGCAGTAGGGATGACGACAATTTTAACAGAACAGAGAACTTTCTGTATACAGTAATAAAGCTGCAGGCAGAACATTGAAACATACATTAATGTAGATATAACAGTGAATAGGGTACAAGATCAGCCATGCTTCCTATACAACACTAGGCTTTCTAGAATATGGCTTCACATGCAACTGAGCAACAGATCACAGAAGTGTTACAGTTATACTTTGTAATAATAACTGAGTGTTACATTACAACTCTATTACAGCTGCAGAATGTAAGATTCAGGTGTAATTGACATTTTATTCATGAAATGCTTGTGTGATGAAATGACGGTGGGCACTGCTTTCTCTCAGTGCCAAGCAAGTAACTATAGCCACATGATTTATGGTAACACATGATACCTACTGTACACTAAAGAGGTCATTCATCATCAGTACACTAATGTGAAACAGATAAAACCAACATGATATTTCTGACTCACTTAACTAAAGGTACACCGGTGGTTGACACACCAACACATAGCTCGCTATGCATCATGACACAAACCTCCATGTTAGTACAGGGTACATTCTGAGTACAGTCTGAGTACAGTGGAACCTGCCATCTTCAGACCGGGGCATCGTGTGCTGACAATACGAGCGTCTACTTCTTCACCTGACCAGCAGCAGCAGCAGGAGGTCCATACGGTGAGTACTGCAGCACACACAAACAACATGGGTCAAGTCTAGGTCTAAACTTGATGAGAACTGCTGCTTGTATGGACCACAAACATGACAGTCAAGGTTCAGATATCACTTTATATCCAGGTGTTTTCTGCTTTAGTAGGTACTGAGAGATATAATGCCATTGGGAGAGATTGTCATCAAATCAGACCAATTGGTAAAATGGGACTATAGTCAGTGGCAGGTGTCCTGTATACATCTATCTGTCTGCCCTCACTCAACTGTTCCTAATGGGTTTTACTATTGTGAAATCCCACATAGAAGCCGCAGCTTGAACAAGACTCAGAACTCCAGTTAGGCTTATAGGATTTCTCCAAAGTCTAGGTGTGGCTTATCCTTAGGACTGCCGGTACTTTCTGGAAGCGCATTGCCATAGCGTATTGTTTCCAATGCAAACGCAAAATCTTCGCTTTCAGGGGGCCCTTTTTACTATACGCATTGGCCCCCTATGGCAGTGCTAAGGACATACATGGGTTTTTAGCTGGTGTAGTACAGCACTAAAGTCACCATAATCAGACCCCTTGTGCAGCTCATGGAATTGTCCCAAAGTCTAGGTGTGGCTTATACAAAAGTTTACGAGAATTAAGGGTAATGATGATATCTGCCTAATGCTACTTACCACGACCTGCACCCCAAACTGGGCGTCCACCTCTGTGCCGGTAGCTACAGCTGCCTTGAGGCTGCCGTCACGTAGAACCCCCACGTGCTGCTTGCTGGTTGTCACCGACTCCAGACACACAAAGTTAGACACTTGGTGCAGCCGGAACCGCGTCTCAGGGCTGGTGCACGACGGGTCGGGCTGCAAACCACAACCACATCCCTTAGATTACACCCATGTATTGCTTCTTGTTTTAATATCAGACCACATAAACACATGTCTAATTCCCAGAATGAATACTATTTTTATTTCAATAATATACCAGATTCATACATGTCTTATGTGAAATTCCTACTATTACTGGTACTTAGTTTAGCAGCACAATGGGTGAGACTGGCAGCCACAGGGCAATGTTAAGGCATGCTAAATGCTATATTGTTGGTATCTGGTATAGATTAGACAATACTCACTAAGTACTGGGAAAAGGATCAAGATGTGCTCTATACTGATATGACAATGGAAAAATCACAAATTAGCTTCATGGTATTTCTTTTTTGCAAAGTTTCTGTTATATTCAAATCAAGAACTTACAAATTGCATGACGACGGTGGCACCGTTGTAGATAGCCAAGTAGTTGTTCTGGTTGTGAAGCCGCACAATGTTCTTGCCTTCATTCAGCACCGTCCAGTGAGCTGTAAATATGTACCCATATAAACAAGCTGTTAAAAGCAATCTTTAACTGGTATCTATATACGAGTCAATACCCTCCAGCAACATTAGAGGAACTTCTTTGCGCAAATCTCCGTACCCCTTCAGCAACAGTCAGAGTTGTGTCAGGACAGGTACTCAGCCCTATAAATAGGGGCAGTGAGGGTTTAATCACTATCATTTCTTTAGAAACCTGAGGACACATTAAAATGAATGGGGCAACAGAGAAGGGATTGCAAGAGTTGACTGCAACAGGAAAATCTTACCATGGAAGCATTGGTTGTCGATGGGTCCGATACCATCCACCACCAGCTGCCCGGTGGGGGCCATCACGATCTGCATGGCCTTGCCGCTAGACCGGGACACCAGCTGTACGACATTACCCGTACGTAGGTTGTCCTACAAAGGTTAATAGTGGTATATCATGTACTGCGCATACACCTGTACATTTTACATGTAGCTACATTGATTTAGTTAAAGTGACAAGCCTATTTAATGATGCAAATTTTGTGAAAATTATAAGTATATGAATGACAGTTCTTTTGCAATATATGCCAAATAATAGGTTAAGGAATATTTGAGCAGTTTAGATAATAATACCCATTTTTATTACTCTTCTCATTAAAGAATTGTTATAATCATTTTAACTACACCTTAGAATATATAATTTCTCAATGGAAGACAGCCATATTAAGTTGATGAGGACTTTGAAAAAAACACTCATGAATTACATGAGATGGAATGAGCAAAGATATGTCATAACAAAGTTAGTACAGAAAGTGAGAGACCCAACTTACCTCTATATTCATTAAATGAAATACTACACCACTATGATAATTACCATGTACCAGGTCATAAGAAAACCTGGAATATGAATCCTCTCCACCAAAGCCCCCACAGCCAGGGTCTCAATGTTTTCCATGGAGGGCCTATCAGTTGGATACTGCTTGGACAGAGGACCCATGTTTCAGAACACCTTGACACCTACCATGCTAATGTAACTCTTTATGAGCAGCAGATGTTGGTATGATACATGAATGCTGCACCAGTGTTGGTGCATCATGCTGATTCTACAGGGTAGGTTCACTCATGAAAGGTCAGCATGGTACACCATCATATATAAGCCAAAACACATGACAGTAAAGTTACAGTACCTTAAGTAAAGAGTTCCACGCGAGTTAATGTGCTATAACAAAACAAGTGCACTTACTTACTACTGCAACACACTTAACTAACTGCAACAAGCACATATATAGCTTGGTGAACAGTAGTCCACATATGGAGAGAAAGGGGGATTATTGTTGTCTGTGTTACTGTCAAACTTGTATGGAAAATGTCCTTAGTGATTACGTTATATGGACTTCTTGTAGACCTGTCACATGACACTTAATGGTTTGCTTCAGTAGTTCAATTTTCAGGTCAGGCCAATTAAGCCAATTCACTGTGAGCTGACACTGGTAAAAGGTAAAGGGTCACTGTCAAGTATCACAGTGTCAAAGCACCGTCAAATATAATGTATACTGTCAATGGTAGCTGCTAATAATCAATATTGCTAGATGTCAATTCTAATTTCTGTCAACTTCTTTACCAGTGTCCACTGTTTGTTGTCAGTTGTATCTGTACACTGTGTGTTAGTCTCACACCGGTCACTCACGACTCACCAGCATTGCCCCGTGTACTACTCCTCCCAATAACTCCTTATCTATGTTGGTAGACACCTGGTCAATCACATTCTTGACTGAGTTGGTCACCCCACTCTTAATAGAACTGAAAAGGCCGGCCTGTCAAGCAACACAACAAATAGACTACTTAAAGGATGGGAAGGGTAGTTATTAACACTGTATGTCTGTATCTGTAAGGAGGGCTTGTCATCCAGGCTGCTCATGGGAAGGGGTTAAACTACAGGTGCCTGCATGCAGACATGGAACAGGCAGTCAGTCCAGACACATGCAGGTGAAAGACAACTCTACAAAGTAAAATAAAATAGGATAATTCTGTATCAGTGATGTAAAGAATAAAGTCAACAGTAATACAGTGAACTCCCACAAGAATTAACTCTGATGCAACCAGTATGCACATGCCAATTCTTTAACCCTTTTAAGGATGCATGTCGCTAAAAGATGACATTTGTCATCATGATGCACCACTGCAGCCCCGGTGACTCAGGGGGTCAGCATGATACACCAATGCAGCACAGGCGAGTTACTCGCCAGGGCATTCATGCATCATGACGACCAAGGGCATAACACATTAACGTATCATGCCATCCTTAAAGGGCTAAAAGTTTACCCCTCTCAAATGTTCATCAATACATTGAAACAGAGACTTCTCTCATAGTATGTGTGAGTATCGGTTTGCAAGGGTTCATTGTAAGTTAATGAGTGTTTAGCATACAGAAACAGTACATGAATGAATGCACTAGCCTAATAAAGGGGGAACATCATACGTATTGCTCCTTAATGGCAGATAGAATCTACTTACAAAGATATCATCGCCAAAAAATATTTCATTACATGTCCGGTCAAAAGTAGAGACCGCACTGTTGAGTTTACTTGTTGCCTTATCAACTACTCCAGTCACTCCAAACTATCCAGGCAGCAGGAGATAAGAGGGGCGGAAAGTGTTAACTGATGATGATACATTGAGGACATTACTGACAGGCAACTGTAAGACGACAGAAGGTGCACAGCAAGACCCTGAGCGTGAAACACAAGTATTATTTACCACAATTAGAAGGGTGGGCAGAGGGTTAGGGGTTGATGTTGAGGGTCAGTAGAAAATAGCGTTTCCAGCTGAAGGGATCAGAATCAGGACATGCCGGCAGGACTAAAGATGCAGATTACAGCGTAGCCTGGCACAAACAGTGATGTTTGCTATATTGACTGCCATTGAAGTATCAAGATGCAACTCAGCAGACTGCAATTAAAGAGAAACTGGATCAAAAGCCACTAGTGAGCGAATATCCTTGACTAACCTTGGGCCTAAACTGCTCTCTAACAAGGCCTTTGCTGGTCCCAACTCCGGGATTCTCTAAAGTAAATACTTACCACTTTACAAATCACTGCAGCTAATACTGAAGGCCCTTGTAGAGTTGACCTTCACTTACCAACACAGGCGATTTCCAGTTTTCATCGACAGCCTTAGAGATATCCCTGCCAGCCTGGTCTACCGCCTTGGAAATACCTCGGCCCAGCTTGTCTAAAGACTTAAACTACAACCAACACAGCCCCAGAAACATATATATTAAAGGTCACAAGGGTACAGTATGAAAAAGAACACAACAAAATCATCAAATGAAACAAATATAATTTTTATCTCTTTAATCAAAGTTAGATTTACATAATTAACATTTTCTATAGATATCCTGAAAAAGGCCTTTGATATTGCAGAGCTATGAGACACAATATCCAATACCCAGAATTACACTAGTGACATTGTTCCCTGTAGTATACTTATGTTGATCTAAACAAATTTGTGTTCCAATAAGGGTCAACAGGCCCATTTATATGGTATAAATATGTACTTACCATGACTGTTTATGTTGGTGTTGGTTTTGTCAAGATTCTGAGATGAAGAAAATAATTTAATTTAGAAAACTCATTTGGTGGGCAACAACGTTAACTGTTTGGTTTATTGTGTATTGAAAAGCACATGCACTTAATTTGTTATTTACAAATTTTGGTTTACTCAATTTCATATGATAAAAGTAGGAAATTGTTCAGCATGTAATCAATATTTTTTTAATTTTGTGTGTAGATCTATATAAGACCTGGCATGTGAATGAACGATTTGCATCCAAAAGATTTAGTTTTAAGAACATTCCTTTCAAATGTCAACGGGTGCATAACCGCTGACCCTGCCAATAAATTTCCAGCAAAAAGCTAATTTGGACGGTAAATCAATGGTACGAACAATGACTCGTGATTTTCCTTCCATTCAAAAATGCCTGTCAGAAGTGATGCTTTTTGGGAATATAGTGGTTAATGCAGCAGATTGATTTGTTCTTAAACCCTCAGGTCTCGGTACCCCTCCACCGACAGTCAGGGCGCAGTTGGGACAGGTACTCAGCCCTATTTATAGGGGAGCTGGGGCTTTAAGTTGGATCTATTTGGATTGTTCCCAACTTGACCTGTTGTATTCTCTGGATATAGAAGTTGTCTTTATTGCGGAATATAGTGCTAGGTCATCCCAATATAATTCATGGTCTATGGATGTATTTTCCAAAAATATTTCTGTAAATTTATTTCTAGTTTCGTAAGAAAATTAATTTGACTCCTTCTTTTGTGAATTTCAAATTGAATGTGAGGTAACAAATTATTGGCAAATACAAATCTATAGACCATTATTTCCTTGTACTGGTATTTATTTTTCAATAGATGTTAGAAAAGCTGGTGATTAGTGAAAATGGAGAAATAATGAAGTGATTCGCTGAAGAAACTGAGATCAAGGCACTAATAGTGAACAATCGTTAATGTGTTTTTATTTCTGTACCTGGGGTTGCCCCTCACAAACTAAGCGCCATACACACGATACGGTTGCAGAATGTAGAATGGACTCCAAATCGAGTAGAGTACCACTTCAAGTCCAGTCAATGTACTTAGAACAGAACCCAACTCGGTGGGTTGGTGCCATGCTATGTAGGGATGTAGTCTTTGTTACCACTAAACCAGGCGTGGTAGTGCCGAGGGTAGGACACCAGGTTTGGTAGTGCTGGAGACACAACATGACAGTATGGTAACATTAAATGGGTGTGTGACACCTTGATCCTTTCAGTATCTTGTCCATATAGCCACTGCCAGGTGCGGGCAGCAGTGTCCACCAATGACAGGTGTTTGTACCACAGTTGATAATGCAATCAGTGTTTGTTGATACACTTTGTAACACCTCAGTTTGACTGGCAAAAGTCATGTTTTATACCAACATTGCCTCAAAATTGAGGAAAGAAATGCAAACTGATTTCTAAATTGTTAAATGTTAACTACTTAACTACCCCCAGAAAGGATATTTTCTATACATAAGCTAGTTCTGAGGATGCATAATGTAGATATTGATGAAACCTGACATCACATACATATTATGTTTCAATGAGCGAAATGTCTATCTAAACATGATGTTCCTGTATACAAACTGTAAAATCAGGACTATCCCAGATGAATGTTGGTATTACATTGTATCTTCAGACACAATTACTTCTAAGCTGGAACAGACGCCAAATCTATAAATCAGTGCTGCAATCATGATGTTAATGATCATATATCTGCATGCAGCATCCTACAGCCATTACTCTCAATACATATATCTAGATCTATCATAGAAGTATTTCAGAAATTGAACATTAGATGCCAAGGTATACATGTGCTATCATTTCTTGTCACCTGATTTTAATAAGCCGTACATTGGAAGCAAACTGTCAGAAATACTGCACACAACAGGAGGGTTTCATTTTATGACAGCAATTTGCCTTGTTTGCCCAGTCTTTCTTCTTTTATATATTTGCTCTTCTTGCTTGTGTGTAGAACCATCTATTTGTAACTAATCTAGTTGTTTTTAACCTTTAGAACAGTTATTAGTACTGACCATTTCTAGGCTCTGTGCTTGACACTTTAAAGACGTCATGGTGCACCATACCATTCTTCATCATGATGCATGACTGCATCCCTGACCAACAACTGACCAAAGCTGCATATATGCATCATGCTGACCCTATGGAGTTGATACACTCTCAGAGGGTTGGCATCATACACCAATGCAGCACTGGCGAGTTACTCGCCGGGGCTGCATTGGTGCATCATGCCGACAAATGTGATCTTTTAGCGACATTTGTCCATAAAGGTTTAAATGCTGTGATGTAATCGTAGAACCTTGGTATGATGACACAGCTAGGTCATCAACTGAAAAAAAACAAGGTACAGTTACACTATGTACATCATTCAGCAGCACTCTTTACTCCCAGCTATAAGCTGACCCTGTGTGGATTTATAAATCTACATCTTCCCCTCAACTTTGGCCTCCTAACACTTGGTTCCAGAGTTGTATCTTACAGTGGAACGGAACTCTTGCCTTTCCAGCAGTGTGATGAGCCGGTCTCCCAGCCTCCCTGTGTCCTCGTATATCTCATAAGTAATGTCCAGACCAGCCAGCTCACGGTCCCTTGTCTTCTGCCATACCTTCGCTTTGGGATTAGCCTTGGGCTCGTACGCGATATAAGCGGCCACAGATTGGCCGAGTGGGTTCTTGATGAGGGTGACCCCACAGCATGGCCTGTACTGCAGACTGAGCAT
Organism: Harmothoe impar; assembly: GCA_947462335.1. Lineage (NCBI taxonomy): Eukaryota > Metazoa > Annelida > Polychaeta > Phyllodocida > Polynoidae > Harmothoe > Harmothoe impar. Next base: position 59,977,147 of record OX381717.1, read on the forward strand.
GTACGCTGTCACCTCAGGTTTCAGATCAGTGAGGTGCACGTACTCATAATCACACTTCTGTAGTAATTTTGGCTTCTGACTTCCACTTGGCTCCTCATCCATGGGCACATCTGCTGCAGTGGCTTGCAGGTCGGTGGCATTCTCCTCTGGACGACCTTTTTGTGATGATGCCCCATCCTGAGTTGTCTGTGAAAACACTTGGTTCTTAATGAGTTCCTTTTCACCCAATGTCAAGAGTCTGTCTCCTGTTCCTATTGATGACTGCGAGATGATTATATCGGACCTACAAGCTTCTCCTAAGATGTGCCTCATGGTCTGTTCATCCAAATCACATGACCCACAGTATTGTGCCTTTACAGCCCGGCGTGCTCCTTCATCAGCAAATTGCACATAAGCATCTTTTTTCATCCCTGCAGCTTGCTGAAACATCGTAACACCAGGAAGAGGGCCACGCACTCCACCGAACCAGGACCAAACCTTACAGGCTGAGACATTTGGACTTAAATTTGGTATCTTAAGGAAGAACTTTGTTTCCAGCTTTGTCTGGATTGTGTCCCTTCTAGAAGTGCTGTCATCCTCCTCATCACTGCTTTTTCCAGCTGAGTCTTTCTCTGCTAAGTCCGTGGCATATGTGGTTCTCTTTGGAATCCCTTGTGGATAGGCTTCCTTGATGATCAGTTCCCGTTCTTCTACAGTCAGTGGTCTGTCCACTCCCAAAGCCGATGCCTGAAGGATATCTTTTGAACTGCACAGGGCATGGTCAGCTAGAATGCAGATCACTTCATGCTCAGGGATAACTTTTGAACCTTGGTGATGTGACAATGCCGCATCGCATGCTGCTGCATCAGTGAATTCAACATAAGCTTGTCCAAGCAGATTGCCGACCTTTGGAACTACAGTAACACGCGGGACTGCAGGGGGGACAGAGGCCTCACGTCCACCAAACCATGACCAGACCTTACCAGGTTTGATGCGCAGAGTTAAACCTGGTATCTGAAGGAAGAACTTTGTCTCTGCACCTCCAACACATAGAGCTGGCTCTGTGTCAGCCATTGCCTTTGGTTTTGTGACATTTTCCTGGTCTGCGCTTTTCTCTGGTTTTGACACAGGATTGTTGCTTGACTCCTTTTCATCATTGACATCTACTTGCATTTGTACAGTTTCTTTACTGTCCATATTTCCTCCTATTTCATATGCAGTACTTGCTGCATTTCCTGCCTTGTTACTATCAGATGGCTGACTTTCCTTTGCATCTACTTGCTTGTCTACTGTGTCTTTCCTCTCTATATATCCACTGATCATGTTAACTTCTTTCTCCTTGTCTGTGTGTTTATCTGTGCTTGTCAGTGGTGTGTGCTCACCAGTCTTGCCTTCCTCTTCCTTTTTGGCATTGGTTTGTTTCTTCACCCTGGGGAATTTTTCCTTTAGTGCATACCGCTCCATTTTGGACATGATACGATCCCCTATTGCGTTTGAAGTTATTATACTCTGATCAAGAGGACCAGTGGGAGGACACCAGGCAAATAGTTTCTGCATCTCAGCTTCAGAAATGACCTCAGAGAACTGATGTTTCACCTTTGCTGCTTTGCACTTCATTTCGTCCCGAAACATCACAAAGCCAGTTCTGGTTCTACTATCGTCCATTACAGTGACAGCCTGGGCAGGGCCACTTTGACCTCCAAACCACCCTGTCCACAACTTGGAGGAGGATAGTTTGCTGCCTATGTCGTTAATTTTCAAAACATAAACAGAGGATTTGGCTTTGAGATCCACTTGATTTTCCTCCTTTGTCTCGAGTTCTTCTGAACACTCAACTATTCTCATATTCTTGTCAGCGACCTCATTGAACACTTCCTTTTGAGTCATGATCCTGGACTGTCTGTATTTAAGCATTTCTTCTTTACACCTGTTTTGATCACTGAAAGCAGCGTATGCAATTTTTGTTTTGGGCGCATCTTTATCGTAATACTTTGTCAAAGTGACATGGGTACAGGGTCCAGACGTGGCACCAAACCAATGCCACACTTCTCGGGCATTGATGTCAGGGGGCAGGCAATCCATGCGCAGGTAGCAGGGTTGACACTCACCATCTGTGTTTTCTCTTGAGTCTGGGATTTTAAGTTGCTGATTTGCTTCTGTCGATGTAATGTCAAAGAGACTTCTGGAGATCTCATTGAGAATTGGCTGCTCAGATTCCCTCTCCTTTTCACTCTTGTTGGCTGCATAGGTCGGCGATGATTTCAAGAGGAAGTCCTGTGCAAACAAGGCTCTCTCATCATCAGAGAGTTCTACATCTGGTCCATTCTCTTGAGTTTTGTACATTTTGAATGCTGATGAGGCATTAGCAAACCTCTCGTATACAGCCCTGTCTGTCCAGTCACTAGCCCCTTTGATGCGAGAGATTCCAGAATTTCTGTAATAATAGTTTTCATATGCCACATATGCTTCGCTTGGAGCTCCAACTTCTTTTTTCTCCAAAAACAGGACCCCTACACTGTGTCCGCTGGACCCTCCATGGAACTTTCTCCAGATGCTCGTGGGAGTTGCAGTATCTGCTACGAACCTCAAGGATGTGAAGTAGAGAGCCTGCTTGATGTTCCCTGAATACGGAGATGACACAGCCTCTGCTCTTTTCACAAGTTCATCTGTCGACTCGATGACTGCCATACCTGGGGTGGCCATGTCAGCCGCTGCTTCCCTCTCGGTCAAGGTCTCGGACCGACTGTACTTGTACCTTTCTGCTTCAAGGCTGTTACGATTTTTGAAAGCCACGTATGCGATTTTTGTTTTGGGTGCATCCTTACCATAGAACATTGTTAGAGTGACATGTAGGCAGGGTCCTGATGCCCCACCAAACCACTCCCACACGTCACGGGGATTGAGGCTTGGGGGCAGGCAGTCCAAACGCAGGTAGCAGAGTTCTGGTACACAGGGCTCAGATGGAACAGTTACTTGCTGAGCTACTTCGGTGGATGTAAGGCCAAAGAGGCGTTTGGAGATTTCATTGAGACTTGGCTGCTCAGCCTCCCTCTGCTTATCAGTCATGTGTGTTCCTTTCAGCCTGAATGTTCTTGACAGAAATTGCTGTCCAAGTAGGGCTAGCTCATCATCAGAGAGTTCTACATCTTCTCCAGTTGGAGTAGTTTTGTACATTTTACATTCATCCGGTGACATATCAGCAAACTTTGAATATACCTGCCTGTCCAGCCAATCTCTTGCCCCTACATGAAGGGGGATAGCAGAATTCCGGTCATAATAGTTTTCATATGCCACAAATGCTTCCTTGGCAGGAGCAGTTCCTTTCTTGTCTATCAACAAGACCCCTACACTACGTCCACTAGAGCCTCCAAACTGTGCCCACACACTCCCAGCTGATGCATCTTCTGGTAACCTCTTTATTGATATGAAATAGAGAGCCTGCTTGATGCTGCCTGAATACGGGGAGCAGACTCTTTTTACGAGATATAGAGGTGTTTGTCCACCAGGTGCCTTAGTTTTCACTGGCGCTTTGGAGGTTGCCGGCTTCTGAGCAGATTTTGCAGATTGCAGGGGGGCTGATCCGGGGTAATTTAGATCTTGAGCATCAAAATCTGATTCAGAAATTTCTTCAATTAAAATTTCTCTCTCCTTGAGCAGACGTTTGTTATTTTTGTAGCAGTCTTGAACATCTTCAAGCTGGACAAACTCAATGTAGACAGTGAATGTGTCTTGATCGTCGTTCTTCTTCATTTTCAGCCCACCTGGACCAATTTGAAAGCCGGCAAAAAACTGCCTGATTTCTGCAGCTGTCACAGACTGATCCACATTTGACACTTTGACAAAGCCATGATTGCTATCTCTCATGTCTCCAGGTGTTTTCCTCCAGGCGTTTTCCCCCTGAATCTTTTTAATTTTATTTAGTTTCTTTCTCTGATTTTTCGAGAGCATTCCTGGTGGCATTTCCGTATTCATGCCTGGTGGCATTCCGGTATTCATTCCCGGTGGCATTCCGGTATTCATGCCTGGTGGCTGTTGGTTGGCACTGGGTCCAGGGAATCTTGGACCGCTCACATTGTATCCTGCAGGGCGTATCTGCATTTTGTTTGGTCTAGTCCACCTGTATTGAGCCCCTGGTCTAGGGTGCCTTGCACCTCGCTGGTTGTATCCTTCATTGTGACCACCGTACCATTGGTCACCATAGTAAGGAGGTGGTTCAGGGTAGTTGCCTACATCATGGTGATACTGACCACCAAATGGTGGTGGTGGCCGAGCCCTGTGGAACATCTGTGGGCCTTGTCCTTGACTGTGGTATCTGGGTCCAGTGGGATAACCTTGGTATGCTGGTGGGTGGAGTGGTCCCTGGTACGGAGGTCTTGACTGTCCTGCTTGCATCTGAGACTGATGTCTCAACCACTCGTTTCCAGAACCGGCTGTTGGAGTTTCTCCAACGTTGCCCTGACCTACGATACCTTGTTTTAGCCTCTGAATCTTCTCATTATGTCTCCTCAGTTGATCAATCATTTCTTGAGTAAGTTTCTCTTCCTTTTCGAGTTCCATCTGTAGGTTTTCTGCACCTCCATCAGCATTAAAGGTACTGGCACTGTTGTAGTAGCTTCCCTCGTCTGGTTGGTAGCTGTCATGTCGCATCCTCTTGGGTTCCCCCCCAGCATACACACCGCTGTGGCTGTATTCAGGTACCTGGGCTGGTGCTGCATCCAATTGGCGTTTCTGCCAGGAAGGTTCTTTTGAGGCTGAGGGAAACTCCATCGGTGAGGTGTACTCTTGTGGTGCAGCCGTTTCCCAGGATGTGGGTGGTTCTCTGCTCTGTGATGGTTGTTGGCTCTGCGTTATTTCTGCTACTAGCTCATGCTTCATGTTGTCGATTATCTTCTCGATATCATCACTGTTGACAAGATTCAGCAAAATCTGCCTCCCCATGAGGTAGCTTTTGTCGTATGCTGTTGCACTGAGGAGGTCTTCATTGTTGGAGAAGGTGACGAAGGCTTCACCATTAAATCCCCCAACTATTTGTATACCTCCGTCAGGGATAGTTAAATTGCTGAAGAAACGCTTGATTTCTGCGGCCCCTGCCTCAGGGGGCAAGTTCTGTAGGTGTAGGTGAACTGTCGCCATGGTGATTCTTCAGCTCTTGACCAGTCTGTGACAAAGGGAAAGGAGATGACCGTCATATTCTGAGGAGTTTTATTCAACAAATTTGACTTTTACAAAGCCATGGTTCAAGCTCATTGCACTGAACTGTGGCACTAAATATAACAAAAGAAATCTAAGTTTCATATGTTCTATTAGCACATCTTTTCAACATACAAATTACACATACAGTACTTTATATTTAGACTTAGACTCAAATGGACAGAATATGGCCAAATGGCTCATCTAAATATAAATCTTGTTGGTGCTACTTCTCCGTAAGTGCCAACCTTTCCTCAGTTCCTGTATGTGTAGATGAGGTCTACCTTGGCTCATACTGCACCCTTGAGTATAAATCATAATTACCATATTACCATATTTGACCTAATAAGCGCCCTGGGCGCTTATAAAAAAAATTAATGGCGTTATTAGTACCTAAGAGTTAAAATGTTTAAATCGTGAAGTTTGACCCTTTGCTCTAGTCCGAAAATGCCTCAAAAAGGGAGGGGGCGTTTATTAGGGGGAGGGCGCTTTTTGCGTCGAATATGGTAAGCGTAATTATAACACATGGCACTAAATAAATACACAGAGTCTTATTGAGGTATGTTGGGTTAATTGTAGTCTACTTATCAGCCTGAATATGGGATATGTACGCTAATTATGTTGATTAGGGTATGTATATTAAAGTTTCCATCATTAAATACCATATTCAACGTAATAAGCATCCCCCACCTTTTTAAGGTATTTTCACACTAGAACTCTCACGTACTAAAACGCCATAAAACTAATTTTAATTGCGCTGAATACTGTATATAACTGATTCTGATTAACAGAAGGATTATTGATCATCCTTAATTATACTAAATTACTGTGAAGTAAGGAGGTTGATGGCACCTGGTGTGATTTTGATTTGGCAGAGTTGCCAATCCTCAACTCTATGATTTGAGTAAATTAAAAGGTTAATTCTACAATGTCCAGTTACATCTTCATATCCGTGAAATGAGGAACAGTTGTTAAAATTGTTGCTAATTTTGGAGTTTGAGCCTAAGTCCTGGAACTAGCAACCTGCATGGTGGGTTTGTAGGAAAATGCTGGATGAGGGGGTAAGGGTAAGTAGGTGTGTAGGTCAGCTGGTCACTATATCAAACATATTTTATTTCGCTCTGTACATATTTACTCAAATTTCTCGGAAATGAAAATCGACAAAAACATAATTTTCGTGAATATTCATTAGTAGTTATATGCCTATCAAATTCCACAATTTGGGATTTTAAATACAGGCGAAAGTGTACATTTTTTTGTATACGTTTACAGTAGTTCTATCTAATATCACCCAAACCAATGACAATATTGGATGGAACCTCAATTAGGCTCTAACACGATGGTCCAGTGGAGCCTCTGGATGGGATAAGCCATCTTGTAGGACATGAAATCTCGCTCCCTTGGCGAGATTTCACAGCTTTTCTGGCATGGGGGAGGGTAGGGGTGTGTGTGTAGAGCACTCACACCTACCAACAGCTGATCACTGTACACACCTCTGAGCCCAAGTGTTAATGGGATGGCCATTGTTTCAGGGGTCCTCCTGAGTGACCACACCTGATAAATGCATACCCTGTATGTAGTAACAGCATCCACTCAGTGTACTACCAACAATGAGGCTAGACTCACTGGCTCTGTCCTACCTGCATGGCTTTACTCTCCATACAGTTATTTGGTTACTCTCCAGGCAGAATTTATTTTTTTAATTCTTATTTTTTTCAGTTTTATGATATGAATTTTTTTTAAATGACTTGGTAGATGCATACAGGATGATAAACAGTTTTCATGTATGCATGATCCATGAATTAATTAATCAGAAATACACAGTAAGAAGTGTCCCAAGTAGACTATACAAAGAGGTTCAGTGCCATCTTGTCCTACCATTTAGATCTGCTGTGTGCCACCAGGTGACACCACCCCTTAACATGTTAGAGCCTAATACACTGACCACCCATTTCAGACAAACATGGCTGCATGCTGAATCAGCCAGACTATTGAAGCGGCCGGGTTATCAAGGGTGCTGGATTACTGAGGTCTGACAGTAAATGTATGGTCTTGCCCAGGAACGTCAAAAAATTCACATGGTGTGGCTTTTACCAATACATGTTCTGGGACTATGGGAAAAGTGATTTATTTTTTATGTAGTACAGCAGCCTCATTTGTTCAACCAAAGAGCGTTGTTTTTAACCCCCCCCCCAATCAAATAACCCACTGCCGTATTTCACAGCCCTATAATGTCATCAAAAATCACGGTTTATTTACATTTGAATGACCTAGAAAATGTCTTCTTAGGCATCCCCCTACCATAATTTTGAAAATTGAACCGAAAAAGATAAAAAAAATAAATACAAAGGCACACTTGCTTTAGTCTGTTGAAGGGCTATTCACTTGTTGAAGGGGGTGCCGCATTTCATTCTGCCTAAGGCCTCGTGAAATACGCCCCCCCCCCCCATCTACTCATGAAATCACCCTGTCAAATGACTAAAACTTGTGAATCGTTGTCTATTTACTGAAGAAACTCAAGACATACATATATAGTGAACAATCGTTAATGTGTTTTTATTTCTGTACCTGGGGTTGCCCCTCACAAACTATGGTTTATAAACACACTATGCAGAATACACAATCCATATGTCCAACTCCATCGGTCAGTGCAAGCAACAAGTAGAGTACCAGTTTAACCTTGTGCTAGGCACAGTTCAGTCCCAGTGCAGACTAGACAACCCTATTCGGTGGGGTGGTGCAATGTTCATGTAGGGATGTAGTCTGACTGAACACCACCAAACCATGTTTGGTAGTGCTGGATAGGACACCAGTACAACTGTATGGTATCATTATATGGGTGTGTGACGCTACAGCTCCTTCAGTAACCGTCCATACAACGACACCCTGTGACAGGCAGCCGCCTTCACCAATGACACATGTAGGAATCCTAGTTGGCGAATCATGCAATGTGTTGATACTTTTGGTAACACTTAAATGTTCACATCTCAGTCTAACTTATATAATTATACCAATAGTATTAATTGTCCTTAGAGTGTTTCTTGAAACAAGGTCACAATATCTGAATTTACTCATCTTGAAGTCATCACATGTAGTAGTGTAAATTCCTTACCACAGCTCTTTTACAACGCTATGTACAGTTGTATATTAACTACAATACAGGCTACATTCCAGTAAGGAATTCCAAATCATCTGATTGAACCACTGTGCTTTGAGTTTGCCACATGAGCTGTAACTCAGCAAGACAGGGCCTGGCCCCATATAGAGTTTCCGGGTAAATAAATGAATTTGTGGCCTTGCATCTTTGTCATATTCTGACATTAATACCACCTTTGTAACATACACACAGTAGACATTGATAAAGTTGGAGTTGATTATATAACACAGTACCTAGGTATAGCTTCAATGAGTAACGGCTAGACATATTGTAGACAAACTATATTTTGAAAACATGCATGTTTCAATGCTACACCAATTTTCTACATTGATACATTCACTGCTGCTATCATGAAAGTTAGACTAATGTTGGTGTGATATCTTCAGCCACACAGCCTCCATAGTAACCACCAAGAGGTAGCTAGATATAACACATACGGTTCAATAGAAGGCCACTCTTTCCCATTTATAGTATCCCTCACATACCACTAACAAATGAATACTTTGTAAATACAAACTCTCAATTTACCACATTATTTATAGACCATAAACCATAATCTGAACTTTTCAAGCAATATTTCATATCTGCAACATGATGCACACTGTGGAAAAATACATAGAAATAGTTTACATCAATTTCTGTCAGAGATGACAGCAGTTATCTTTGTCAGAAATCACTACAGCCAACTGAACAGGAGAACATGAAATGCCAAGACATGCACACCCCTTTCTTGCCATTCTCTCACATTTAGAATACTGGACATTATTCTGCCATGAGGTCTGACAAGAGGACAGTCTTTATTCACCAATTGTATCCTATTTGATAAAAGTACAGCCTGCTAAATACAATATTTACTATTTGTAACCAAGTTATATCAAGTTCACTGTTCTGAATCTGTGAGGATTCTTGGTTCTGGACTTCACACAAACATCATCTTGTCATGAGGCAAGATGCTTAACCCTACAAGAATGGCATGTCCCTAAAAGATAACATTTGTCGTCATAATGCACCAATGCACTCCCAGCAATTAACTTGCCTGTGCTGCATTGGTGTATCATGCGGCTCTTTCTGGAGTCTCTCAACCCCATAGGGTAGGCACGCATGATGCTTGAATGCAGTATTAGAGAGTTCCCCACCAGGGCTGCATTCATGCATCATGATAACCAGGGCATGATACATTTATGCATTAAGCCAACCTCATAGGGTTAACGGATCATAACTTTTCAAAACACCATTTGGTCATGAGGAAATACGCAGTTCTTGTTAACAGTCTCACAGATACATCCCCATCTTAAGAGCTCTACTCCGGTATCAGATCATCTCCTTTAGTGTTTTTCCTTTTACCAGGTCAGCCGAGAGCTGTGTTTCACATGCTCACTTAACTCATTCCTTTCCTCAAGCGTGATGAGCCGGTCTCCCAGCCTCCCTGTGTCCTCGTAAATTTCATAATGAAGTTCCAGATCAGCCAATTCACGGTCCCTTGTCCTCTGCCATACGTTCGCTTTGGGATTAGCTTTGCGCTCAAACGCGATATAAGCGGCCACAGATTGGCCGAGTGGGTTCTTGATGAGGGTGACCCCACAGCATGGCCTGTACTGAAGACTGAGCATGTACGCTGTCACCTCTGGTTTCAGGTCAGTAAGGTGCAGGTGTTCATAATCAAACTGCTGAAGTAATTTTGGCTTCTGACTTTGTGATGGCAGATGAGAGTTAGGAACCTGATTGACATCGTTCAGCTCACTGTACTTGGCCACATTTTCTCCTGTTACTTGCCTTGCTAGGCCACTGCTTGATGACAAATGACCTTCTTGACGAGCTTTCTCATCAATCTTTTCCTCCACTGAGTGGGTCCCTACACTAACTCCTGGCGGTGTAGCACTCTGGATTTTATCTTGAAATGCTTGTTTCTTGATCAGGTCTCTTTCAATCATTGTCAATAGTCTGTCCCCTCCCCTTTCTGAGGACTGGAAGATTCCAGCATTAGACTTACAAGCTGCAGCTAAGATGTGGAGCATGGCCTTTTCATTCAAATCCACGGCATCTTTATATGCTAACTTTACAGCGTTCCGCGCTGCTCGATCTGAAAATTCCACATAGGCATCTTTGTTGCGTCCATAGGCTTGCTGAACAAGTGTCACCCCAGGCAGGGGGCCACGGGCTCCACCAAACCATGACCAAACCCTAGAGGCTGTAACTGCTTTATTTAAGTTTGGTATCTGAAGGAAAAACTTTGTATCTGTATTTTCAACCATGTCTCCAGTAGGTTCTTGATCCTTCAATTCACTTTGCTCTTTTACGTCAGGCGTGTGGGCAGTAGTATATTTCCCCTCTTCAGCACTGGTAGTTGATCCTTTCCCTTCTGCATATTTCTCATTGACATTACCCTTTGGAATGTCTACTGAGTAAACCTTATTCCTGATAATCTCTCGTTCCTCTGTTGTCAATATTCGGTCTTCTCCTGAAACTGATGACTCGAAGATATCTGTTAAAGTTCTGCAGGCATGGGCAGCTAAGATACAGAGCACTTCCTGTTCGGTCATGACTTTTGAACTTTGATACTGTTTCAAAGCTTCATCTCGTGCATCTTGATCCTTAAATTCCACATAGGCTTGTCCACTCCAATCACCAGCCTTTGGGACTAGAGTAACACGTGTGACTAAGCCTTCTGGTCCACCAAACCAATCCCAGACCTTACAGGCAGTAATGCGCTTAGTTATACCTGGTATCTGAAGGAAGAACTTTGTCTCTGTACTTCCAATTGGTTCTGTGAACTTTGTCTTTGTACTTCGGACTGGTTCTGTGAAATTTGTCTCTGTACCTCCAATTGGTTCTGTGAACTTTGTCTCTGTACTTCCAATTGGTTCTGTGACATCGTCCCCCTGTGTGGTTTCCTCTGGCTTTGATACAGTACATGGACTATTACCCTTTGAAGGGTGGTCAGACCTCTCGTCATCCTCCTCATCACTGATATATATGTATGCTTCTTTCTCTACAGTTTCTTCTCTGTCTGAATTTTCTCCCAATATTGAAGCTGTAATCGCAGCATTTCCTATTGAGGCTTCATCGGAGGTCTTCCTTTGCTTTTCATCACTGATAGTTGCTGGATGGTCCTCAGTGTTTTTCCTGTCTGTATTCTCCTCTAGCACTGAAATTGTACTTGTAATATTTTCCTCTGATGTGTAGGTAGATTTCCTGTCTTCCTTTTTCCTTTTGTCATCTGACTGTTGGTCTTCAGAGTCATGTTGGCCTTCCCAGCCTGTTTGCTTCTGCTGGTTTCCCACTTGTGTCAGCCTCGATGTACTGACTTTCTCTTTGGCATATGTCTGCATCTTTGTTGGAGGGAACCTTGCTTTTAACTTAGCTCGGTCCTTTTTGGACATCATGCGGTCACCTCTTAGGTTTGAGGTTTTGATGTATTTATCATAAGGACAAATGGCAAGGAGTTTTAGCATTTCGGTCTCAGAGATTATCTCAGAAAAGACATGTTTTGCCTTTTCTGTCTGGCACGTCAATGGGTCACAAAATTTAATGAAGGCAGTCCTCGTTCTACCAGTCTCCATTACAGTGACACTCTGAACAGGGCCCTGTGCACCTCCAAACCATTCCAACCACATCTTGCAAACAGAGCCTGTCCAATCTGGATCTTCAATCTTAAGGATATGATTTCCTGATGGGGGTTTCAACCCCTTCTCATGCAGAATTCCATCTGTAGTCTCGACAACTACGATACTCTTGTCAGCCATCTCATCAAATGCTTCTTTTTGAGTCATTGTCTTGGACTGATTGTATTTATAGGCTTCTAGTTTACAGCTTTGATCCCTGAAAGATACAAATGCAACTTTAGTTTTTGGTGCTTGCTTTGTCAAAGTCAAAGTGACACGGGAGCAGGGTCCTGTGGCCGCACCAAACCAATCCCACACCTCACGGGCGGTGATGCCTGGGGGCAGGCCGTCCAGGCGCAGGTAGCAGGGTTGACATTCACCACCATCCAGTTTGTTTTCTTCAGAGTCTGGGATGATGAGTCGCTCATTTGCCTCTGTGGATGTAATGTCAAAGAGACTTCTGGAGATCTCATTCAGAATTGGCTTCTCAGATTCCCTCTCTTTTTCAGTCTTGTTGGCTGCATAGGTCGGCGATGATTTCAAGAGGAAGTCCTGTGCAAACAAGGCTTTCTCATCATCAGAGACCTCGACATCTTCTCCAGTTGGTGTGGTTTTGTACAGCTTATATGGAAATGGAATATTACTAAGCCTTCTGTACACACTCCGATCAGTCCAATCACTAGCCCCTTCGCGGAGAGATATTTCGGAATTTCTGTCATAATAATTCTCGTATGCCACAAATGCTTCAGGGTTCTTCCATCCGTCCTCCCAGTCTAAGAGCAGGACCCCTACACTACGCCCACTTGAACCTCCACACTGTGCCCACACACTTGAGGCTGTTGCAGCTGCTTCTTTCAAGGAAATGAAATAGAGAGCCTGCTTGATGCTGCCTGAATAGGGAGATGAACATTCCTTTGATCTGGGCCTTACGGTCACATTTGGACGTTTGGGACGGTCAGGATGGAGGGTTGACTTTTTATGTTGATTCCTCAACTCTGCAAGTTGAGGAATCAACTTTGGCTTCGATGTATTTCGACCAGGACCAAATGGATTACCACTTTTCTTCTTATTCTGTCTTACATATTCAGTGGTGGTGTGTGGTGATTGCTCTTTATAGTTGGGACTAGGCTCATGATACCATGGGTCTTTGTACCCATATCCTCCAGTATGTCCCGCATAGGTTTGGTCTCCATACGGACTTGGTCCTGGGTACATTGTACCTCCCTGGTTATATCCATCATTTCTACCACTATACCTTTGGTCTTCATAGTAGGGAGTTGATCTCGTGTAGTTTGCTACTTCATGATTATACCAGTCACCCTGGCTATCATATGTTGCTGGTTGTTGAACCCTATCATAACTTTCTTGTACTGGTTGGCGTGGATAGTTGTCGTATGCCTCTTGTCCTTGATATTGATATCTTGTGTCTGCTATGGGTGTGGTGGAATAAGCTTGTGGTGCTGCTGGTGGAACTGCTTCTGTCTGGTACTGCTGTGTTGACTGTGTTTGCAGCTGAGACTGCCTTTTTAACCACTCTGATCCAGAGCCTGCCATCTGGGCTGTTGGAGCTTCTCCTACAACGGGATTAGTACTTAGCTGTGTAATACCGTCGTCCTTTATGATGCCTTGTTTTAGTCTCTGGATCTTCTCTTTATTTCTGTTTAGTTGATCCTTTATTTCTTGTGCACGTTGCAGTTCCATTTCGAGTTCCATCTGAAGGTTTTCTGAACCTCCATCAGCATTAAAGGTAGTGGCACTGTTGTAGTAGCTTCCCTCGTCTGGTTGGTAGCTGTCATGTCGCATCCTCTTGGGTTCCCCCCCAGCATACACAGCGCTGTAGCTGTACCCAGGTTCCTGTGGTGGTGCTGCATCCAGTCTGCGCTTTTCAATCATCTCTTTTTTTCTTCTGACTTGATCCTGTAGTTCACGGGCAATGCGTTCTTCTATTTCGATTTCCATTTGCAGCTTCTCCTGTGTATCATCCAATCCTCTACTTGATCCCTCCCTACTACTAGGGTACCATTCCCCATGTTGTTGGTAGCTGCTGTGTCCCATTGTCTCAGGTTTCCCTCCAGCATACACATTGCTGCGGCTGTACTCAGTTAAAGGGTTTGGGGCTGGATCCCGTCTGTGCTTTTCCCACGGGTCGTTTGAGTGTGAGGGAAACTCTGTTGGTGGCGTGTACTCTCTTGGTGCCGCAAGCCCCCAGGATGTTGCTGGTTCTCTGCTCTGCGACCTCCTTTGGGTACGCATTATGTCCATGGGTCTGATTCGTACAACTAGTTCATCCTTCATGTTGTCGATTATCCTCTCAACTTCTTCCCCGTTGACAAGATTGATTGACAACTGCCTCCCCATGATGTAGCTCTGTTTTAATGATGTTGCTTTGAGAAGGTCTTCATAAGTGGAGAAAGCGGATGTCTGCAGTGCCTGCCTCAGGTGGCACGTTCTGCAGGTGCAGGTGAACGGTTGCCATGCTGATTCTTCATAAGATGGGGACCAGTCTGTGACAAAGAGAAAGGAGATGAGCATCATATTCTAAGGTGTTTTTATTGAACAATAGAGGATTCATACATACGGTAATAACATAGTTTCATCATCTCGACACAAGGGTAGACACTAATTGACATGATTGGTTCAAAGTTTGAGGCGTGTGGGTGTAATTCACCTTCTTTGGATGTCTGTGGCACACAGCACATTTGGCTATATAGTAGCTGATATAGAACTGTGGGCCCAGTTATCCATACCTCAAAATGTTAAGAGTCTACTCTTGTAGGCATAAGGGTAGATAATTGAAGTTTTCAGAAACTGATGAATATTTCACCTTGAAGAGCATAACCTTTATGTTTCAGGTATTGCTAGTGCGTTACATCTTTTACGATATGAACTACATCTTGTAGTGTTGGATTGAACCTGTAATGATAGGGCAGACATTTAGGTTTACTCGTCAGCAACTGAGGCCAAAGTCTGTGCTCATAGCAGAGGACATTGACTCTGATATGATGTACCCATTAGTCCACGTGGAAGCGTTAACACTTTCAGGTTGTCAGACCAGCCGGGATATTGCAGTTTTCAACACACCATTCCAGGAAACGCAGGGATTATGCTCCACATATCCTTTTAGTAAGTACCTTGCTAGTCATTAAGGGGCTATAAGGAGGAATTCTTAATGTATTATGTGACTTGTACATATGCATGACTTAATGGTGACGGTGTGAGGATAGTAGCAGTTCATAGAAACCCCTTGAATAGGGCAACCTCTAATGATGACTGGTGTGTACATCCTCAATGTATGCACCTTCATACTATACTTGAATATCATTCAGCCTGTCTTTGAAGAGTTTTCAGATTCCTAATTTGTTGTGCTAACATTTTGTATAAAGTCAATCTTTCATCTCCAGGTTCTCAATTCATCTCATCCTCTGCAGTCACAATGTCATTGGGTATCTAATTCTGTATAAAATGCCTAATGTTTAATCACTACCCTTTTCTCTTGCAAGTAGAAAGTAAAATTGAATCTACAAATACACTAACACTAACCCATGTCAAAACTAGTTAAATCAATCATAAATCAGTCTGTACATACAGGTATAAGATACTTTCATCATGATAAGTTTACTATTTCCAGGGTCAGCAGTGCTAAATGACCCCTTTCTTAATGTTTAAACATCAGCAAAGATCATCAAGAACACTGACATTCACATCTAATATGGAACTCATGACCCTAACCACACCAGATGGCTGCCACAGTTAAAACACCTATCTAAGTTCTTGGAAAATGTGTGCAATCAACTTTTACTGACAGAAACCAGTTTTTTACAATTCATCTGCCGTTTTCATCCTCTCAACAGCGTAAATTAATGGGGATACAGTATTACAATGATCAACATAGGCCTACACTTTAAAGCGACTCCCAGATGTAATTCACTGTGCTACTTTGACAAAAATGGCATACAATCCAATTTAGATTCACATTTCCTGATCAACCCCTTTTCTTTGACAGTCATTTCAGAAGCAGCGACTTAATAATGTGACAATGCTGCATTTCTTGCTGCTATGTTTACGAAATGCGCCTCGGATAGTGTGCTGACTTGTTCTTATTTTTCCTCCATGTCTTTCCGGTCTTCAGCTGACTTTGAACTAGCATCTCTCTCAGGCTCCTCCTTAAAAGGATTGTTATATGGCATCACTGCCTTGGTATCTGTTGCTTTTGCCAGCTGTTTTTGGACCAGTTCTTTGCGCAACCATAGTGACATGATTAGCTCTCCCTTTGGAGCAGAAACCTTGATTTTCTTGTCTAATGGACACGAGGCAATCATTTTCATCATTTCATCTGCAGTAATTATCTGAGACGACGGATATTTCCACTGTGCTGCTTCGCACTCTGCTCGGTCAGTGAATTTAACAAAGGCAACCCTAGATTCACCTTCATCCATAAGCGTGACTTGTTTTACAGGGCCCTGTGAATGTCCAAACTGTGCCCACACCTTACAGGCAGACTTCTGTGGACTTATGCCTCTAACCTTTAGGATATGTACAGTCTCCTCAGCTATGTGCTCACCCTCGTTTTGAGGGTACCACTCCTCCTTCAAGGCTAACTTCTCCTTGTCAGTCATGACGTCATCGATTCCTGTATCTGTGGACTTGAAGATCTTGACATGAGGAAGATTGCCTGCACGTGCTATGTAACGGAGTGCTCGCATTGCACCCATAGTGGTGGAAACAGCGTAGTCTTTAGCTTTTTGGTTGCGTTCCCATTGACTTTGAAATGCTGCAAAGGCAACTGGTTCTCGTGCTATACCCGTTATCAAAGTGACACGGCAGCAGGGTCCTGCGGCCTCACCAAGCCACGACCACACCATGCAGGCAGTTGTGCCCTCTGGCAGGCAACTTATCTTGAGGTAGGACAACCGGAGATCTTCTTGTGGGGTGGTGGACTGAAGATGGAAGAGGCTTCTTGAGATCTGGTTAAGAATCAGCTGGTTAGCCTCCTTCCTCTTTAGATCAGATTTGGTCTTTCTGTCAGTTTTGAAGAATTTCTGATCCAGGATCTCTTTATCGTTTTCAGAGATTTCGACATCTTCTTCCCATTTTGTTCTTTTATACAATGTACAGTTAGGCTTGGCTTGTACATATCGTCCATACACACCCATGTCCGTCCAAGCTGAGGCAGATTCTTTATGATGCAAAGCGACATCAGCATTGCGGAGGTCATGGTCCTTGTATGCCACGAATGCCATCCTTTGTCCTTCTGCTTTATTCTCAAACAGCAAGACGCCCTCACTATGACCAGAGGAACCTCCAAACTGCTTCCAAACACTGGTGGCAGTTGCATCTTCTGGCACATCCTTCAATGTTATGTAGCATAGCGTCCGCTTGACACTGCCTGTGTAAGCGGGTGAAACAGTGGCTTCTTTCTTTGCAGAGAGTTCCTTTTGGACAGGAGCAACTCTCCCTACCTGAACGTTAGTTGCAGCTAACGTAGCTTCATACTCAGATTCGGAAACCACTTCAATCTTCACTTCTCTCCCATTCAGCTGACGCTTATTATTCTCGTGGCAGTTCCGTGCCTCTTCTAGATGACAAAATTTGATGTAAGCTGTCTGGGTACCTTGTTTCTCATTCTTCTGCATCAGGATACCTCCGTAAGTTATCTGATAACCTGCAAAGAACCACCTGATTTGCTTTATTGACACGGAAAGATCTACATTGGACATCTTGATAAAGAATGGTCGGCTCTGTGCCATCTCGTATGGTCTTCTGCTAACACTTGGTAGAGGTATGGGACCACTGCCTCCACCATAGGCAGCTGAAGTGCTATAGTTACTGGCTGGATGTGGCCCCCCAGGTGCCTGGTCTCGACCGGGATACCTTTCCCAGTGTTCATGGTGCATGTCTGGCAGTTGGTTTTCATAGGGGTTTCTCATTCTAGGTTGAGCAGGAGGCTCCTGGTGATTTATGTCTTCATGCCTGTATCGGTCGTTATATGGATCTCGGTCCATCTGTGGTGGGGCTCTACTCGCGTTTCTCACCCACTTGTCATGATCAACAGGCCTTTGGTCTTCATAATAGGGACTAGGTTCAGGGTACCTTGCACCTTCTTGGTTGTATCTATCATACTGGGGACCCTCTCTCGGTGGTGGTAGCGGTGGTTGATTGAACCTGGGTTCAGTTTGGCCAAATCTATCATACCTCGGCTCATCTGTAGGGGTTAACCGTCGATACATTTCTTTTTCTTCTCTCGGATATCTTTGCTCGTCCAAGGCTCTCCTCGGAAAACCTTGATACAGTTCTGGTAACATCTCTCTGTATCTTGGTTCAGGTTGTGGCTCAGGCTGTCTCCTGTCCCACTCTGCTCGGGACATGGTTGTTGCTGGCAACCTAAGTTCCTCCATGGTAGGACCCTTTGTGATGCCTTGTTTGATTTGTTCAATCCTATCTTTCTTTTTCTGAAGTTGATCTGCTATATCTTGTGCAATTCTTAATTCTATTTCAAGCTCCTTTTGCATCTGTTCCTGACCTTCAATCAAACGTCTATCTCCATGGGAAGTACTTCTGGCCATCGCATACCTTTCCTCTTCCAGTCCATAGCCGCTTGGTCGCATCCTCTTGGCTTCCCCTCCAGCATACATTGTGCTATATTCTGATGACAGTGGTGGTGTTGCAGCGCGTCGGCGTGTCAACCACAGAGTATCCTCTGACATAGATTCCCTCGGGGTAGGAAAGTCATGTGGTGTGGAACTCCCCATAGCTGAGGGCAATTCCACGCTGCATGCCATCTTCCGGACAGCGGCGATTTCTGGAGTATCTTTTTGCACACCAAGGTCATTCATCATCTTGCCAACAACCTCCTTGATGTCGTCACCGTTGACAAGACTAACAGCCACCTTGTTCCCCATGAAGGATCTTTTATCGTATGATGTTGCTTCAAGGAGGTGTTCATAATTGGAGAAGGTGACGAAGGCATTACCCTCCGGACCTCCAACTATCTGCACACCCCCATTAGGGATATCCAGTGAGCTGAAGAAGCGTCGGATATCCAGATTGCCCGCTGCAGACGGCACGTTCCTCAGGTGTAAGTGGAAGGTTGGCATGATGATTCTTCATGAGGTCTTCCTCAGTCTGTGGCAAAGGAAAAGTAGACGTATTCAAGGGGATGAAAGTGATTTATTGATCCACCGGAAGAAATTTGTACATAGCGTATCAATAATATATAATGTGACAATACCTAGAGTGTACTAAATATTTGCCCCCAAAGTCACTCAAATTACAGTCTGGCTTGGGAATTTCTCGTGCATTTTTGTTACTGTGAATAGTTTCCACAACCGGGGGTTGGACAACATGAGCCTGGTTGTGCTCATGAGCCTAGATGTGCATTACACAACTGGGCACTAGAAGCATATGAGATGCATTGGCTGACATATCTCCCAATCTGACAAAGGTAAGTTACGTGAGTGAGTGTGAGCTCGCTCAGCTCCTGTCCAAAAATTCCCTAGCCAGCTAATCTTACTTTTTTTAATACAGTATATATAAACATTCATCTCTTGCACCAATATAATTTATTCCATCTTTCAATAGTTCACAAGCTCCTAATTTGTACCACTGATATCCTGGAACCTAGTTAGGGGGATAACACCATATTCTACCCTACGGTTAGTTTGTACCAGCTGTTATTCAATATCTGATACAAAGAGTTTCATATGCCTCACAATGTAGAAGAAATTCTAATGAAAACCATATAGGTACCCCAATCAATTGGTTCTCACTTTGAACAGAGAATCATACTGAATACCTTCACACACATAGAGTCGCAATTACACTTGAAGAAGACCTGGACAAGCTCCACATTTTTAGATATCTCATAAAAATCTGGCTACATGTTTATATTAACATTGCATCTACACTAGCCGATTAACTGTCCGGGAACAAAGATTAAAGTGCCTTATTATATTTGGCAACCTGACACTGTAACTGTAATGTCAGTAAAGAAATCTGTTTCAGATAAAGTCATTCAACTAAACATATTCTTCCATTTACTACTATATTTTTAATAATTCAGTGAAAAAAAAGCGACATTTGTCACACCAAATCAACTATGGGTTCTGCAAATGTTAACTAGACGGTGGGTTCCATGTGCAATGTCTACCTCATCGTGCCATGTTAAAGAGCATTTGAATGTCATGATCAGTCCTTGTAAAATAAAATTAGAATGATATAACCGCTCTGGCCAATAACTATGTTAACTGTCATTTCCAGAATACCCATTTATAGATTTGTTCACCAAGTTCCTCATATATGACATACTGAGGACAATTTGGAACCAGCACTCAAAGCTTTGGTTTTAGAGCACGTGATGCCCTCTCCTCTCTCACTCTCCACAACACTGATACCTGGCAGGTAGTTCCTTAGTTCTAGGTAAATGTATGCTAAACAATGATCTTGTGTACTGTCAGAATCTCAGAAATAATCATTTAAATCTGTAAATTTCACGTCAGCTTATACCAGCTTTTAGAACGGGAATAATCCTTGGAAAAAACCTTCTGGACCACCGCACTAGGTTCAAATTTTGCAGGCTATAAGTTTTGGTTAAATGAGCTGTGGATCTCCAAGCAATGTGTCTTCCGTTAACTCTAGTTCCCAAGTAGAACTTGTATTATTGCCTTCCTCTTCACCCGGGCTGCTTTCCAGCTTCTTGTCTGTCTCTGTCTTGTCTGTATCAAGTTCTGGTTGTGGAGAGGTACCGACACTCTGCCCGTTTGCCATGGGGTCTGACTGCTCTACATCCAGAACACTACTTGTGTCTGCCTGCCCGTCTTTATTTACTGTTGGTCTTGGACAAGTACGGGCACATTGCCTCTCTGACATGTCGTCTGATTGCTCTACTTCCTGGACACAGGTGGTGTCTGCCTCCTTGTTGTCTGTCTCTGGTTTGTCTGTCTCTACTGTGCCTGCATCTCCTAGTGGTAAACTACCAGCACCTTGTTCCTCTGGTGTGTGG
The DNA here is from genome assembly GCA_947462335.1 of Harmothoe impar. Lineage (NCBI taxonomy): Eukaryota > Metazoa > Annelida > Polychaeta > Phyllodocida > Polynoidae > Harmothoe > Harmothoe impar. The sequence continues at coordinate 59,998,073 of OX381717.1, forward strand.
TCCTCTACATCCTTGACACAAGTACTTGTGTCTTCCTTTCTCTCTTCGGGGTTGACTTCTTCCACCTTTTCAGGTACCTTGTTTGGTGTCCCAGATGGAGGGTCAGCTGCCATGACTTTCGTTCCGTCACTTCCTTTTACTGCTTCCTTTTCAAATCTTTTCTTCAGAGCAGCGCGATCCTTTACAGACATGTCACTGTCTCCGTTTGGTGATGACCTTTTAATTCTGTTTTTAGGATTGCAGCATGCAAGCATCCTCAGCATTTCACTTTCAGTGATAATCTTAGACAGCTTGTATTTCACCTGTTCCTGTTTGCATTTCACAGGATCACTAAATCTAACAAAGGCGATCCTAGTTTCACCATCTCCCATAAGTGTCACATCTTGGGCAGGACCTTTCCCACCTCCAAACCATGAATACACCTTACAAGCTGACTTATCCTGACTTATATCTGGGATTTTCAGAACATATGGGCATTCCTCAACGTTCTCAGGGTCCCTCTTTTTTTTCTCGGTCTTCACTTGAGTTTGATCATTGCCGACTGTCTTTCCTTTTGAGCCCTGAATATTTGTTGGTGGTTTTTCATCAGTGGAACCATAGAAGAGACTTCTGGAGAACCTATTGACAATTGACCGTTGCTCATCTTTTTCCTTCTTACTCTTGTCATGAATCTTAGAAACTTCCTTTACAAATTCTGGTTTGAAAAGGGTGTTTTCATTGACAATGGCATCTCCCGTTGGGGTGGTTTTGAACACTTTTGATCCAGGGGGGCCTTTTGAACATTTTACATAAACGGCAGTGTCACTCCAAGAACTGGCCTTAGAATTTTTAAGCAATTGTGCATTACGGTCCCTATAACCCTCGAATGCCACAAATGCTATCTTCTCTGCTTCGCTCCCTTTTTGGTCAAGCATTAAGACTCCCACACTTGGACCGCGGGAACCTCCCATCGACTTCCACACACTAGAGGCAGTTGTATTTGCTGGCAGGGACCTCAGCGTTAGGTAGTAGAGAAGTGCCTTACTGTCAACTACAGTAGCCTTCTGCTTTTTTACTTCGGCAGAGCTCAGTAAAGGCTTTACTTGGGGAGTGGCTAATAACGGCTTAACTTGCTTAGAGGATAACGACTCTACTTGAGTGGAGGCTGATTTCTTTGGGAGCCCCTGGGGACACCACTCCTTCATCAAGGCCAGCTTCTGTGCCTGAGTCATGATGATGTCTGCTCCTTTAGTTGTCGACTTACAGATAACAACATCTGGAGACATACCGTCACGTGCAATGCAACTGAGAGCTTCCTTTTCACGCATGCTCTTGGTACCACCATACTTCTTCATTTCTGCATCCCGAATGTTTCCATTCCGGAAAGCTGCGTATGCCGTTTTCTCATTCCCTTGTCTATCAAATCTACCAGTCAGGGTGACATGGGAGCAAGGTCCTGCAGCCCCACCAAACCAGGACCACACGGTACATGCGGTGGTATCAGGGGGAAGGGAGACTAACTGTAGGTAGTAGACTCCAGGCTTAGCAGCAGAGGAGACACTTGGGGCTGTCTTGGGGGCTGCCTTCGGGTTGGGCCTCACGGGGGCTGCCTTCGGGATGGGCCTCACGGGGGCTATAGATGTTGTCTTGAGCCACCTGAGATCAGGAATCTTTGACTGTTTGTTTACTTCTGGACCACCTGCTCGAGAATGCCGGAAGACATCCCCGTGGAGGACATCTGCACTTCTATGGTCACGGTACATTTCTGGACTCCTATCACGTCTAAACGGATCTCTGCTCTTCTGCGGTTGGTCTGTGCTTGTGTTTGTGTCCCATCTGTTGTGATCCATGGTTGACTTTTGGTCTTCATAATAAGGTCCAGAACCAATGCTCACTGTGTCGTCAAGGATGTAGTCATCAGTCTGCCTTCTATGTCTTGCAGAGGGTTGGACAAAACTAGATTCATGTCGGGCAAATCTTTCACCATACCTCCAGTCTTCTGCAGGTCTAGGATCTTGATAGATTTCACTTTCGTCTCTGTTATATCTTGGCTCTTCCATGGTTCTCCTTGGAAAGTCCTGATATGGTTCTGGTGACATCCTTTCCTCACTGCTGTATTGGTATCTTGATTGTTGCTCAGGCTGCCATCTTTGCCAGTCTGCTCTCGAGTTGGTCGACTGTGGTATTATATCCATTTCCATTGCCGTGTCCACTGGATCAATATCTTCAATAAGAATACCATGTTTCAGTTTCTGGATCCGTTCTTTCTTTTTCTCAAGTTCATCGGCTATTTCTTGTGCAGTCTTCAATTCTAGTTCAAGTTCCATTGCCAATTTGTCTTTACGACTAGTGGTGTCCCTTTCTCGGCTGGAGGCTGTCCAACTACTGGAGTAGCTATCCTCATATGTTTCATGGCCGCTTAACCTCATCCTCTTGGCGCCCCCTGCATCGTACATGGTGCCATCTTCAGCTAGCTGAGGTGGTGTTGCAGCTCGTCTGCGGTTAGACCATGGAGAACCGTGTGTGAACTCAGGAACTTTAGAATCTCCCCATGCTGAGGGTAATTCTCTGCTCTCAGACATTGGCTGGCTGCTTGATATTTCCATAGTCCCATCTTGTGCACCGAGGCTGTGCATCATCTCTTCAATTACCTTCTTGATGTCGTTCCCATCGACCAACTTTGCAGCCAACTGCCTCCCCATGGAGCACTTTTTATTGTACATAGCTGCCTGAAGGAGTTGTTCATAATTCAAGAAGGTGACGAAGACGTTTCCCTCAGTTCCTCCAACTATCTGCACACCCCCATCAGGGATATCCAACGGGCTGAAGAAATGCCGGATATCCAGGGTACTTGCCTCTGGCGGCACGTTCTTCAAGTGCAAGTGGAAAGTTGGCATGGTGATTCTTCAAGCAGTCTTGACCAGTCTGTGACAAAGGAAAAAGAGATATAAGTCATATTCATCTTAAAATATTTTATTGAGCAACAAAGGGTGTTGTACATGATTGGCAAGTGTCGTTGCGTGACCTTTCTGGCACTAGGTACCATGCATATTATGCTTGTTTAGATTTTAACACTACAGTTCTAATCAACCGGTTTGTAATGCAGATGGTATTTCCAGTAGCCACAATAAATTTTCTTCCATTCATGTTTTACCAAAGAGCAAGGAATAGTAAGAGTCAACTACAGGCGATACACCAGTCCTACAGGCCTTTGGCACTGACAATTATAATGGAAATTGATATCTTGAATTTAATTCACCCACTCCCAAAATGTCCAAAAATGTATATTTTACACCTAGGGTAGCCAATGCTTGTAGTAAATCATCTAGTTGACCTTTTACTAGTGTTTGTTCTTTGGCTTTTTATTTTGATACTAATAAACAGTTTCTTAATACTCAAGTCAATAAAGATCAAATGGCTTTTAATGTACACAATATCTCCATACAATCTTGTAATAAGTCTCAACACAGCAACTAAGTTCTACAAATTGTGAAATGCATACAGTGATCTGTTTTTTCTCTCACTAACAATACAAACTAGCAATTTCCTTAAAGTTGTTTCATGACTTCCTATTTGTATCCCACCAAGGTTTGCCAACAGTATATGAAATAAACATATTCCATCATGTAGTAGGTTTTCAAGTATTCACACTTGATCCTTCGGCTTATTCACTTGCACCTATCATTATAAGTGAATTGTGTATATCACACCAAACCTTTTAAGTGAAGCTTCTGTCAAATAAATCATGCAATCTATTTGACAATATCCAGCTTTTAGTTGTATTCTCAATGTTTTTTCCCCAGATTTACTTTGACAATTTGTAATGAACAAATGTTTTACAAGTTGAATCGTGTCTTCAGCGCAGTCCGCTGCATATCAGACATATTGTGACCTCCCTTTGGAGTGGACATGCTTATTCTCCTACCAGAAGGACAAGCAGCAAGCATTTTGAGCATTTCATCTTCTGCAACTATCTCCGATGATGGACGTTTCTCCTGTTCTGCATTGCACTTCTCTAGGTCACTAAATCTTACAAAGGCAATCTTTGATTGACAATCTTCCATCAAGATAACACTTTGGGCAGGGCCGGTAAGACCTCCAAAACTTGACCACACCTTACAAGCAGATTCTGTGAGACCTATGTCTCGGATTTGCAGAATATGCGGAGCTTCTTCAGTATCAAACTGATGAAACTGGTCAGAGTCCCACTTTGTTTTCAAGGCTTCAATCTCTTCCTTCGTCATGACCTCATCAGTCCCTGTGTCTGAGGACTTGAAGATCTTGTAGGATATACTACTCATACGCGCAATGCGCCGCATTGCTCCATCTTCACTCATTATCTTTGAACCATTGTATGTGCTCTTGTATTTATTACGACTTTTCTTATCCCTGAAAGCGACAAATGCTATCCCCGATGGTTGACTGCCTTTTATTGTCAGAGTCACATTGAGACAGTCGTGAGAAGGGCCACCAAACCATGACAACACCTCACAGGCTGTGGAGTTGGGAGGTAGAAAATCTAACCGCAGGTAACATTCTTCAGTTTTATCTGCCTCCACTTTGTTCCCTTCTGTTGGTTGACTGTTTGTTTGCAGTTTTTCCTCAGTGGTGTCGCTCTGAAAGAGACTTGCTGAGATCCTGTTGATTATCAACCGCTCGTCCTCTTTCTCCTTTTCAGTTGCATTTTCCATTTTGAATGACTCCAGCAGGAATGTCTCATTGAGAAGAGCTTTCTGATTGTCGGAGAGTTCTACATCTTCTCCAGTTGGAGTGCTTTTGAACACTTTAGATTCAGCTGGGGCATTAGCACATCGCATGTACACATAGCTGTCACTCCAAGATCTGGCCTCAGGATTCATATGCAGTTGTGCATTACGTTCCTCAAGATCTTCATATGCTACAAATGCTATTGTCTCTGCTTCCTCTCCTGTGCTGGCTAGTAGTAAGACGCCCAGACTACGGCCAGAGGAGCCTCCAAACTCTTCCCATACACCAGAGGCTGTTGTCTTTTCCGGTTGGAAAACAGTCACGAAATACACAGCTTTCTTGCTGATGACTGTGAGATGCTTTTGCAGCTGAGAAGTGGACCCAGGACTCTCTGTCAGGCTTTCTTTTTGATCCACTTTTGGCACTCCCTGACGGTACCACCTTTTTATCAAGTCTTCATTCTCCTCCTTTATCATGAGATCATCTACTCCCTTATCTGTTGACTTAAAGACTTCTATATTAGGATTAGTAACAGCACGGACAATATATGAAAGCGCTTCTTTTTCAGTAAAGCTCTTGGAATCGCTGTACTTCTTTTTTTCTGCATTCCGACTGATGTAATCTCTAAAGGCCACATATGCCATTTTCACATGTCCTGGTTGCTCTTCGGATTTAATTGTCAAAATGACATGCAGGCAGGGTCCTGCAGCCCCACCAAACCATGACCAGACGGTGCAGGCAGTGACGAACGCAGGCAGAGACGTTAATCGGAGGTACCACACCGGAGGCCCATCAGCCAAAGGTGGATTGGCAACATGTGGTATAGTTTTCTTCTTTGGGGCAGTTTTCTTTTTTTGTCCACGTGGCATACTTTTCTTCTTGGGAACAGTCTCCTTAGCTGGTAGAGGTAGATCCTGATTCCGTCTGTATCTAACCTGATCTCTGCTCCACTGTGGTTGGTCTCTGTCTGTGTCTCTGTCCCAACCTCTGTGATCCATGATTGGCCTCTGGTATTCATTGTAGTGATATGGTCGAGGGTACCTTGGGTCTTCAAAGTTCTCACTTGGTTGAGGGTACCTGGGGTCTCCATACCTTTGGTCTACATAATAGGGACTGTGTCTAGAGAATGTACTGGGACCAGCATAAGTAGCCTCTTCCTCGCTGTATCCGTCATTCTGGACACCATATCTTGCTGGTCGGGGTGCACCAAACCTTGGATATCTTGGGTCTTCTGTGTATCTAGGGCCATGATATATATCTCGTTCTCTCTCCCATCTTGGCTCTCCCCTGCTTAGAAAGCGTGGATATGGTTCTGGTGGCAACCGCTTCTCTCTGTGGTATTGGTCTCGAGGATGTGCTGATTGAGGTTCATGCTGTCTTCTTTCCCACTCTGCCCTGGACATGGTTACCTGGGGTGACCTCATGTCTTCCCTTGTAGGGTCCCTCAACGCCACTGTACCGGTGTGCCCTCCTAAGATGCCATGTTTTAATCGTTCAATCTTCTCTGTCTTCATTCTAAGTTGGTCTGCTATATCTTGTGCGATCCTTTCCTCGACTTCAAGTTCCATTTGCATTTCTTCCTCATAAGCAATAGGGGCAGTCCAGTTTGTGGGGTATCTCCTCTCCTCCCGTTCTTGGCTGCATAATCTCCTCCTCTTAGCTTCCGGTCCACCAGGCATGGTGCTAAATTCAGCTAACCTTGGTGATGTTGCAGCTTGTTGGTGCCACAAAGCAGTCTCACGCGGTGGTGGAAGTACTTGAGCAGAGCTCCCCCAGGCTGACCGGGGGCCTCCCTTCACAGGCACCAGTTCCATAGGCCTGCTACATACAGTTGGGCCATCTTTCACCTTTTCTGTGATCTCCTTAACGTCATTACTGTTAACAAGACTAATCGCCAACTGTCTCCCCATGAGGGAGTTTTTGTCATACAAGGTGGCCTTGAGGAGGTCGTCATTATTGGCGAAGGTGACAAAGGTTTGACCTTCTGGCCCTCCAACTATCTGCACACCTCCAGTAGGTATGTCAAAGTGATTGAAGAAACGCCGGATATCAAGGGCACCTGCCTCTGGAGGCACGTTCTTCAGGTGCAAGTGGAAAGTTGCCATGGTGCTTCTTCATGAGTTCTTGACCAGTCTGTGACAAAGGAAAAAAAGACGAGTCATATTCATCTTTAAAAGTTTTATTGAAGAGTAAGGCCTGTTGTTTGTGGCATTCTGGTAAGGGTATGCACCGGCGCCTGTTGTTTGTGGCGTTTTGGTAAGGGTATCCAGCGCCGCCTGTCGTTTGTGGCGTTTTGGTAAGGGTATCCACCGCTGCCTGTTGTTTGGGGCATTCTGGTAAGGGTGTCCACCGCCACCTGTAGTTCGGGGCATTCTGGTAAGGGTATCCACCGTTGCCTGTAGTTTGTGGCATTCTGGTAAGGGTATCCACCGTCGCCTCTAGTTTTTGGCGCCCTGGAGAGGGTATCCATCGGCACCTGTAATTTGTGTAGTTTGTGGCATTCTTGTACGGGTATGCACCAGCGCCTGTTGTTTGTTGCATTCTGGTAAGAGTATGCACCGGCACCTGTCGTTTGTGGCATTTTGGTAAGGGTGTCCACTGGCACCTGTAGTTTGTGGCATTCTGGTAAGGGGATCTACTGGGGCCTGTAGTTTGTGGCATTCTGGTAAGGGTATCCACCGGGCCTGTCATTTGTGGCATTTTGCTAAGGCTATCGACCGGCGCCTGTAGTTTGTGACGTTCTGGTATGGGTGTCCACTAGCCCATGTACTTTGTGGCATTCTGGTAAGCGTATACACTGGCGCTTGTAGTTTTTTTTGGCATTTTGGTAAAGGTATCTAACGCCGCCTGTAGTTTGGGGCCTTCTGGAAAGGGTATACACTGTATCCTGCAGTTCGTGGCATTCTAGTAAGGTTATCCATTGCTGCCTCTAGTTTGTGGCATTCTGGTATGGGTATCCACTGGCGCCTGTAGTTTGTGGCGTTCTGGTAAGGGTATCCACCGTCGCCTGTAGTTTGTGGCATTCTGTTAAAGGCTATACACTGTCGCCTGTAGTTTGTTGCATTCTGGTAAGGGTATCCAACGGTGCCTGTCGTTTGTGGCATTTCTGTATGGGTGTCCTCCGGCGCCTGAAGTTTGTGGCATTCTGGTAAGGGTATCCACCGCCGCCTGTCGTTTGTGGCATTTTGGTAAGGGTATCCACCGGCGCTTGTAGTTTGTGATGTTCTGGTAAGGGTGTCCGCTAGCCCCTGTAGTTTGTGGCATTTTGGTAAGGGTATCCAACGCCACCTGTAGTTTGTGGCATTCTGGTAAGGGTATCCACCGTCACCTCTAGTTTTTGGCGCTCTGGAGAGGGTATCCATTGGCGACTGTAGTTTGTGGAGTTTGTGGAGTTCTGGTAAGGGTATCCACCGCCACCTGTAGTTTGTGCCGTTTTGGTAAGGGTGTCCACCGCCACCTGTAGTTTGTGGTGTTCTGATTAGGGTATCCACTGGCGTCTGTCATTTGTGGCATTCTGGTAAGCATATACAACAGCGCCTGTGGTTTGTGGCGTTTTGGTAAGGGTATCCACTGGCACCTGTAGTTTGTGGCATTCTGGTAAGGGGATCTACTGGCGCCTGTAGTTTGTGGCGTTCTGGTGAGGGTATCCACCGTCGCCTGTCATTTGTAGCATTCTGGTAAGGGTATCCACCGTCGCCTCTAGTTTTTGGCGCTCTGGAGAGGGCATCCATCGGCGCCTGTTGTATGTGTGGTTTGTGGCGTTCTGGAACGGGTATGCACAAGCGCCTGTTGTTTGTGGCGTTCTGGTAAGGGTATGCACCTGGCGCCTGGCGCTTGTGGCGTTTTGGTACGGGTATCCAGCAGCGCCTGTCGTTTGTGGCATTTTGGTAAGGGTATCCACTGGCACCTGTAGTTTGTGGCATTCTGGTAAGGGTATCTACTGGGGCCTGTCTTTTGTGGCGTTCTGGTGAGGGTATCCACCGTTGCCTGTGGTTTGTGGCATTTTGGTAAGGGAATCCACCGGCGCCTGTGGTTTGTGGCATTTTGGTAAGGGAATCCACCGGCGCCTGTCGTTTGTGGCGTTCTGGTGAGGGTGTCCGCTAGCCCCTGTAGTTTGTGGCGTTCTGGTAAGGGTATACACTGGCGCCTGTAGTTTGTGGCATTCTGGTAAGGGTGTCCTCCGGCGCCTGAAGTTTGTGACGTTCTGGTAAGGGTGTCCACTAGCCCCTGTAGTTTGTGGCATTCTGGTAAGGGTATACACTGGCGCCTGTAGTTTGTGCCATTCTGGTAAGGGCATTGTAGCGTCCGCCGTAATTAGGAAGGAGACAGAACTTGTTAAGTATAGTTGAACCGGAGATACTTTATTGCCCTGGCCACACCAGCTAAGTCTTGTCGGAGATCCTCTCTGCTTCAAGCGTCAAACCAGACTGACTAAACCCTCCGTCCCCCCCATGCTTATATAGCATGATGACGTTTCTCCGACGCCGGAGACCTTCCATCCTGGGCGCTGGCGATCTTCGCCGACGCCTCCATTTCGAACCTCTCCGCGTCGGCGAGTGTTCCACTGACTCTGCCGTTCTATCAGCGGCGGAGCCAACCTTCTCCTCCCTCGTCCAGCGTAGTAACTATTAACTTATATACAACTCACGCCGGGGCGGGGGAGGGGGCCTGTGAACCCACAGCCCCCCCTCCGTCGCCGCTACACTCTCCCCTTCACTCTCCCAAACTAAGTTCCCCTACGCCGTAACTCGGCGCCCTGACTTAATTAATATGTGAAGTGATTACCGGGGGGCCCCCTACTGGGCACTGCCTCCCCTCCTGACCCTACTTTTTGTTACATCGCAACATTACATAGTCATGGCGTAAGGCCTATAGGTTAAGTCTTATGTACACAGTCATATAGTATAAACATCGCAATATCCCCGCAATGTCCCCGCTGGCTGCAGCATGGTTAAGCCTTATGTGCATAGTGATCGTCCTCCAGACAGTTCCATACTGTCTCCGGCACAGCGTTCTGTCTGCCGCCGTAGCCGCTCCTCTCCTTCGTCTGGACGACCCTTCCTTGCCGTTCGTCCGCCCTCACTACGCCGCCTCAGGCGACCCCGTCCGGTCTCTCCTCCGGTCCGTCATCTCCTTCGGCACCCTGCCGGTCCCGTTGCCTTCGCCCCTGGTCCATCCACGCCGCTTGGCCACTTCTGCAACATCAACAGCACCCATTGTTACCGTTTGTTAAGTAAGGTGAAGGTTCCCCCCTTCTCTTCTTTACTGCCCTCCTTCGCCAGGTTCCCCGGTTCGCTGTACTACCGAACCTCCCCCATCCCTCCGGCAGATCCCGCTGTCCCTGCTACAGCTCCCTCTCGATTTCTAGTTGTCGTTTACAGTGTTTCCCGCTATAGGTGACTCCCACCGGTCCGAGATCCGCCTCCCCCTTCCTCCTTACTCCCGCCCGTTCCCCGTACTGGTTTCCCCGGTACCGAGCCACAAGTTCCTGCTTACCGTGTGTTGCTTTATGTCGCCCCCTCCGGCTGC